>CAUYQG010167389.1:0-23930 GCA_963574415.1 Tarsius wallacei
GGAGCCCAGCAGGTCGAGGCTGCGGTGGCCAGGAACGGCCACTGCACTCCAGTCTGGGCGACGGAGTGAGACTCCAACTCAAAAAAAACAAAAACAAAAAAGTGGAATTAACGAACAGTAGGCATTATCTAGCTCAATTCTCTTATTTTGCAGCTAATAAATTTGAGTCACAATAGGCCTAGTGGACCAGCCCGTGGCAAAGCCATTTATTTGGTCTTGACCAAGTCAGAAATTGTGACACCTGGTTTTGTATTTAGATATAGTGACAATACAAATAGAAAAACAATGTTCAAAGAGATAATAATAAATACTAATAAATATTTATAAATACTAGCAAATACTCATTAAACAGAGTGGTATTTTAGCAAAGTATTAGATGTTGAAATAATGAGAAATATTATTGATTTTGTATTTTTGTTTTTTTTTAATTTATAGGAAATGTTGCATTTCACATTTCCCTAAATAAAAATTTATACATACAGATATTTTTTCACTGCCTCAGCTCACAGTGAAGAGCTCGATCTTTTCTGCTTTTTAAATTTGCATGGAAAAGTCTTTGAAAATGTTCATATCCTATCCTATATTATATCAAGCATCTCTAAATCAATTAGGAATTATATTCAACCTTTAAGAATTTAATATATTTTTACATTTGCACATATATACCATCATTTGTCACTTAATGACAGGGACATGCTCTTCAAAATGCATCATTAAGTGATTTTATGATGAAAACATCAGAGAATGTACTTACATAAACCTAGGTTGTGTAATGTACTATACACTAGGCTATATAGTATAGCCTACTACCTTCCACAGCATGTTACTGAACTGAATACTGTAGGCAATTGTGTTACAGTGGTAAGTATTTCTGTATCAACAAATATAAACACAGAAAAGGTACAGCAAAATATGGTATAAAATATAAAAAATGGTACACCTACATAGGGCACTCACCATGAATGGAACTAGCAGAAGTGGAAGTTGCTGAGTGAATGGTGAATGAATGTGAAGGCCTAGGACATTACTGTATATTACTACAGCCTTTATAAACATTGTACACTTAGAATAAAAACAATTTGTAAAACAATTTTTTCGTAATAAATTGCCTTTATATTACCATAATGTTTCATTATTAACTTTTAAATCTTGTTGACTCTTGTAAGAACAGCTTAAAATGTAAACACATTGTAATGTTGTGCATAAAAATATTCTTTCATTATGTACTTATAAGCTTCTCAAGTTTTTAATTTTTAAAAATTTTTTATTTTTTAAGCTTTTTTTGTTAAAAGCTGAGACACAAGCACGAACATTACCGTAGACCTACACAAGGTCAGGATCATCAAGATCACTGTCTTCAACCTCCACATCTCATCTCACGGGAAGTTTTTCAGGGGAAATAACAAGCACGGAGCTATCGTTTCCCATGATAACAATGCCTTCTTCTGGAATACTCCTGAAGGTTCTGTCTGAGGCTGTTAGTTTTGTTGTTGTTGTTCATCTTTTTTTTTAACAAGTGGAAGGGGAACATTCTAAAATAATAATTAAAAGTTTAGTAAATATTAGGTAATAGAAAATCTTCAGCTTCATTTTCATCTATGGGACCACTGTAATATATGCAGTCCATCATTGACTGAAACTTTGTTATACGGCACATGACTGCACACATATATTTTTCATCAATTTTTACCAATTTTGCCAGCAAGTTCTAGGTACAATTTAGCTACACAGTGTGTCTGAATGACATACAAATTACCTTCTGGTAAATAGCTACATGTGGAAAAATCACAAGATCTAACAGATAGTTACATAATAATTTACAAATTTCATCAGAATTTTTTAAAAATTTACTCATATTGTAATTATGCAAAACAGATACATAGTTTAAGCTTTATATAATTAAAAAAATTCTTTAAAAGTACTTTTTCTACTAGGAGCTTATTTCAGTATACAGTATCTTGAAATTTATGATTGCTTAAATACTGGCAGAAATATAAAATGCGTCTTGTGGGAAGCAAAGTACTAATTAGATAGAAATCCTGAAGTCTTATAGGTATCTTGTTTTATAACTATCAAAAATGAGTAAAAATGGCTTTAATAGATTCCAAGAAATACAAGTGATGAATTTCTATATGATCCTAAAAAACTAAGATATTATTTAAAAATTATTCTTGCTTTTCTTAGCAAAGGCTATATTCAGCAAAGTTATTTTATTGTAATGTTCTTTCTATATATAAATGCAGTAGAAAATCAAGTGTATTCTTTACCTTCTTTCTTTTTTTAAAATCTTAAATTTACCTTGTGAAAGCTCTCAATATGTATCATGTAAACTATCTAACTTTGATTTGTTATTTTAATTTATATTTGTTAAAATAAATCCTACACTTTTCACTTTTAGTTTTTATCTGAAAACAGTATAGCAGCCAAGATGTACATATGTTCAACATGCATGCACTCACACACAAATGTTCAAGTATTATGAAAATATTGCTACATTAGCTTTATAAAACAGAGCAAATTATCAGAAGCTTACACTTCCAAGAGCTTTTTTGTTCCTCTACCAAGAACTGGACACATTTCAGATTAATGGTTGAAAAAATAAAATGCCACATGTCAGCACAATAGCTCACTTAAGGAAGCTTTATTTAATGATATTGTGAATATGAAATATTTCTGACTTTAAAAACACCAGTATTTCTGCTTCTTTTTTTTCTTTTTTTTTTTTTTTTTTTGTTGGAGTCTCACTCTGTAGCCCAGACTGGAGTCCAGTGGCCACTCCCAGCCACCACAGCCTCGACCTGCTGGGCTCCGGCGATCCTTCCGTCTCAGCCTTCCATTCCAAGTAGCTGGAACTACAGGCACACACCACCATGCCTGGTTAATTTTTTGATTTATTGTAGAGATGAGGTCTCACCAAGTTGCCCAGGCAGGTCTCAAACCCACGGGCTCAGGCGTATTTCTGCTTTCTAAATCTATCTTTTCCTCATGAATTGCCACATATTCTCACAAAACTGGACGCATATGGGTGCGAATTCCATGAGATGTCATCATGACGCACATGTACAAATACATTCAAAACAACAGCACATATGCAGAAAAACATATGAAGCGTGAATTAAAGAAGGGCAGTCTAATTAGTTGCTAAAAAACAAAAGGAGACAATGATTTTGAAAATATTATTTTCAAGTATTGTACTATAATATATCATACCATTGGAGCATATTTATTCAAAAACTTCAGCTGTTTCTACTTCTTGTTATGTTATATGTTAGCTAATGAACATTCATTGTTCCTGAATAAATCATTTCACTACTTAGTTGTATAGAACTTTCTCTTTAATGGTAGAATTGGAATTGAAGAATTTGTATTCAAAGTATAAGACATTATCAGGCAAGTTATTACTTTTCTAAAACTTATATTGGCAAACTTTAAGTGGTAGTTCTGGGATTGTACTGTGAGAATGCACCTCTACTGGAACTACATTTGTTAAATCACGGTTTTGCTCTTATCAGTGGCCAGAGAGATGATCTAATAAGATTTAAAAAGTGGCACTGAATAATGAGAAATATTCATTTTACACCAGGAAGTTCAAAGCAGTTCACATTTGTTCTTTCTGAGTTTCCGGTTTATGTTGCTGGGATGGACGGCAGCCAGACCTTCGGTTCCTCAACTTTCCCCATCCCTTGCTGGGAAGTATTTTATGATTTTTTTTCTACTTCTGAGACAGATGCATGTTTTGTTTCATGACAAATGGCACTATGCTCTCCTGTAGGTTAAATAAAACATTGGACATATAACATTGAAATCTTGGTGGCATAAAGTGATCAAAGTGAGTCCCAGATTATTTTTATTAGTTTTAACCCCTCCGTTTCCCTGCCACAGTCTTTTCCTTCCAACTATCTGTCCTGCTGACTGAGGCCTAGCCCTAAATGCAAAAGTAACAGTTATATGTAAACTGTTTAACCAGTTTCCACAATTGCATAAAAGCTAATTTTTACAATAAATGTGCATATCCATAGATTTATCTACATTCAAATTATCTATCTATATATCTAATTGCTTGATGATTTGGTTCCGTATCTCTGATTAAACCTGAAATTGGCAGAATAATTTCAACACAGCAGAAGAAAAATTCCAGACTTTGTTTGGGTACCTTTGAATAGATAACTTCAGAGATCGAATTCCACAAAGCTAACCATACTTCCATCATTATTGATAAAGATATAGAGGTATTCATTATTTTTGAATATGAGTGATATCATGCATGGTAAAAATTATTGATGTTCCATCCAAATTCAGATCACATCTACAATTTCTACATACTGATCCCTCATGTTTGCTGTGCTTTGCCTAAATCACATGTACACTCCTTTGAAGACTGCCTTAGAGCTGCTAGAACTGCTTCACTTGCATGTAAAGAGAACTGTTGGGGACTGTATATTTCACTGTATCTGCCTATATCCAATTACTAATTGGTTATGAAGACCCACCTGTTATGTCCCAAGATAAGTGAGATTTTGAGATTTAATTTATGCTCCAGAGCTGCATTACAATTTCTCCATGACATCTGTAAATGGAATTTTGTCTGAATTTGTACTCTTGTTTGAATTTTTCCATGTTCTGCTTGGCACACTATCTTATTAGCCTAATTTATGAAAATGTTTCTTCATAAATTGTACATGAATTATCATTTCTGGTTCATACTTTTGCTGAATCAAACTTAAAATGTTGTAGAATGGACAAATAAAGAATGAGTATTAATTCTTAAAGGAGAATCCATGAAAACAGCCTATTGTAATAAATAAATGTGACCTAAGCCATAGTTAGTTGAGTTGTATCAGTTCAACTTAAAGTAATTCTGTCAAGTAGCACATCTTTATCATTTTTTTAGACAACATTTTAAGTGCCTGTTTTAAAATGGAATGAAATATAATCTAGAATAGAATGTTTTTTTTTTTAAGTCAATAGCTATTGTGAACAATGCTGTGATAAACACACATGTGCAGGTATCTTTTTTATAAAGTGATTTGAGTTCTTCTGGGTATATTCCCAGTAGGGGGATTGCAGGATCATACGGAAGGTCAATTTTTAGAACTTTTAGGAATTGCCACACTGTTTTGCACAGAAACTGTCCTAGTTTACACTCCTACCAACAGCGTAGAAGTGTTCCCTTTTCACCACATCTTCTCCAGCATCTGTTATTTTTTAAGTTATTGATGATGGTCATTCTGACTGGAGTCAGGGGGTATCTCAGTGTAGTTTTAATTCACATTTCTTTGATGACTAGTGAGGCTGAACATGGAACCAACCATGCTGCACATCAAAAGAGGACTGGATTTTAAAAAATGTGGTACACATACATAATGGAATATTATGCAGCCGTAAAGAAGAACAGAATCATGAACTTCACAGCAACCTGGATGGAATACTATAATACTGAGTGATCTTTCAGAAACAAAGAACTGAGTATCACATGTTCTCACTCATAAGTGGAACTTGAATAACTATCCTAATACTAAAAGAAAAGTATTGACAGTAGCAGGAAACTGTGCGGGTGGGGTGGGGAGGGCCGGGAGGTGGGACTGGCAGAGTGGAAATCTGCCTAGGGAGGGGGTGGCACACCTCATCAACAAGAGTACCTGCACAATGAAAATTTCTATACCTAATCCTGAATTGTACCCCACAATTTTAAAATAAAAAATTTGAAAGTTACAAAAAAGTCTATGGTAATACAAATTTAATTTGTTTTATAATAAATTAGTTAATGAAACCTTATTAATATTCTACTACACATTGACAATGACAATTAATAGCTTTGATAGAACATTTTTGGGACTGTCTTATGCAAAATCCATAATCAGTTATGTAATATATAATTATTGCCTATGTGTCTTTTTTAAAAAAGCAAATTATTCAAGTAATATATAAAATGTATTTTATATTCACAAATATCAGTTTCATCTTGTAATCAAATATTAAATCTAAAGGAACATCTTTATATTGCCTTCTGTGTTCTTTGTGTATAATTTGATAAGGATAATGACTTAGTTTAACCAGACATCATTGAATTTCTACAAGCACACATATATTTATTATTTTTCTTCTTGAGGTTGCTTGTCTAAATGCAATAATTGCATTAGTCTTTCTTCTTTTTATTAATGAATCAATGTAGTTTAACATTAATGCTTTTTCATTTAGTACATTTGTTAAAAGCTCTTTTATTAGGTGATTACTTTGTCCAGAATTAACTTATTTAAAATGCAAACATGATTCAGTCTTTCACAGCATAAGCAGATGAGATGACAGCTAATCGATGATTGACTTTGTCCTTAAGTTGTTCAACTGTCAAGGATAAAGCATATCAATCAGTAAGAACTAATGCACCATCAGTTATAATTACCTCAGCAAAAAAGGCACAAGTGTCCCATCAGTTTCCAAATATTAAAGATAAGTAAGAATTTGCATAATTGAGTGTTCAATTTCATTGTCCTATAGTTTACTTTAATTAATATGAAGAAATATTGAGTTAATCCTACCTCTCAGACGCATCCATTTATGTTCATATAAACATTTCCATGTCCTTGACTTAGTAGTCAAAAGATTCTTAGCTTTAATTATATCCATAGATTAAAAAAACATACACCAATCTAATTCATCATATGATGTGAATTAGAATGGTCATGAAACTTGGAATTAGATAACACTGTCACTCGTTCCTTGTATGACCCTCAACAAGTTGCTTCAGATTCTAAGCCTGTTTTCCATTTCTACTAAGATGATTTAATAATTCAAGGAAAATTTAGGACTGTGAATGCAAACATATATGTGAAAGTATCTAAAACCGACATGACTCAGAGGAAAAAAATAAGTATTTGAGTGAATAAATACTTAAACAAGATTAATATTTTTAATATAATTCTTGAAAGAAAAAGTGTTACATGGTTCAGTTTAATCCATCCTTTCCCTGAGTATTATCTTATATGATCATGTTTCAAAGTAGAGAATCAGAAACAAAGCAAGGTAAAAACTGTTCATTTTATATTGCACGCGACATAAACAAACACATCCACGTGTATGCACATATAAACAGGGAAGATGAAGCTGTCAATAAATAAAGGAATGGTTGAACAGTTTTCCTCTGGAAGGTAAATCAAAACCTTCACAAATCCTATTAATATTATGACCTTAAACTGGTGCTACTTTATAAACTTCAAATGCTCTGGATTTTTATATTGCTGTTATTAATTTTGTGTTTTCTTGAAAACAGACTTAAAAAAATTCTAATTAAAATATTTCTTTTTGCAAAAGTCACAGGTTTAGCACATAAATTCCACATGAATACAAACTTTTGTGTGTGTTTGACTTCTTGAAGTAACTCATTGAGCAATCTATAATCTTGAAATGTTTAATTCATCATGTGAAAGTGCCAGGCACTCTGTCCCCCATGGGCCTGTAGTTCAAGGATGTGAGGATATGAGGTTTTGAGTATCAAGAGCCCAATGATTACAGAAACACCCAGGCTCTCTCCATCTTTGCTTCTAGACAGAAAACACATATGGTTCCTGTCACAAGGAAGTTTTTAGCAATCACTGAAGCCTTTCAAATGGAAATCTGGTAACCTTGAGCATAGGCAATCTGGCAACATCAGTACTTGTTCAAAAAGATCTTTGAGTAATTTTGAAGTGACTGAATACATGGTAACTTAAGGCAAATTTTCATTCATGGATCAATCAATGAGGTGATAATTAAATATTAATAAAAGGAAATGATTTAGAAGTTACTACAAAAGATTGAGAATGTACATCTCCTCTGATACAGATAAAACTAAGTATTATACTTATGAGGGGAATGAAGGAACTGATTTGTGTTCTGTCACATCACTTAGATGCACCTATGTTTGTTCCTTTTCGGCTGTTTATTGCAAAGCAATTTGCACAAATGTTCTTTATTAATAGTGATAGAACAAAGTCTGGAGTTTGCATAATAATCAAAATAATTTTAAGGTAAGTGGAGTAGGAATGTCCAGGATCTCCTTCCTTCCTCCCTCCCTTCCTTCTAACTACTGCTTTAGTTGTTACCTCCATAGAATCTAAGGTTCATGAACTAAGAACAGAAGTCAGTATGCATTGTAGACACTTAAAAACAAACAGAAACCAACAATAATCAGTTTTCTGCTGCCCAAATTTGCTAATATCACACTATACAAAATTTCAAGACATGTTTACAACAAATGTTTAAATAATTTAAATACGTATCTTTTCTGCCTCTTTTTTTACATTTAACATGCTTGTAGAATTTCCTCTAGTTTTGACTCTCCCATTATCATAAAAGCCCACATCACATAATAAACAATAGTGGAGTTATTTAGGAGACCATGAATGGAGGTTCTGGAATAGAGTTTTGTGTTCTATTATAAATATTTATTGTAAATATCTCACTTTAATGTAGATGGTTAGAGTCATTATGTATAGACATAGACCATTATAATTGAATAATTCCCCAGAGGATGTGTGCCCCCAAATCAAGGCACCAAAGCATATAGCTTAGATAATTTATGTGTCTGCTCTATTTCTAGGAATTATTCGAATAATACAAAATTCAAATGTAGTATGCTCAACATCTCAAATGATAATAAGAATTCCAGTGTTTATTTATACCCTCAAAATAAAAATAAAATAAATGAGCTTGTCTTTAGAAGAAAATTTATTATAACCAAAACTTGCCAATGAAGGAGACTAAGAAACTATTCAAAGAAGGAAATGAAGGAACAGAGAACAGAGAATTAACCATAAACAAAACTTTCCAAAGAAGAAAAACAAAAAACTATCCAAAGAAGGAACAAAGAACATAGAACAAACTGCCAAATGGCTTCATATCTTTTTAAAGAAATGATTCTAATGGATCACACCAGTTTAACAATTATATTTTTAAAATTTGATTCCTAACAAATTTGCGGAACAGAAAAAGAGTTTGCAGAACCAGTGTCCCTTTACAAAACAAGAGTTGGCAATAAAAGAACAGAGGGCAACATTCCTGGGCCACATTCAGCAATATTTTGCTTTCATGGAAACAAAGACAACAATGTAGATTGTTACTGGACCAATAGGTATAGTGTCATTAAGTGACCTTAGAGACTGTTCATTCGCTTGCATGCTGACACAGATGAGGCACTATGTCCAGAAAATGAAACTATAAGATAGCATGTGTCATCATTTTTTTGCAGTGAACACAACTTAATAAAGCCAGCAGCTATACTACACACATCTTGGCTAAACATATTTCAGGACTGGTGAATCTAGAAAAGCTTTGCAGAATCTTCTGTATTGCCGTATTGAAGATTCATTCTTACAGTATATTACAAACCACTTCAATCTAAACACTAGATGCATTTTCTAGCATGCACTGAGATTATTCTCACGTAATTTTTTATGAAATGAATTGATAATTTAGAGCTTATGAATGCACACAAGTGACATTTCTTGTTCGGGTAAAGAAACAGAATATGCAGCCATAAGTAAAATAATAAATCTTTACAGAATATATATTCTTAGATAAAATTATATTTTAAATGAGCCACAAATTTTTGAGGTATCCATCCAGTTTATAAATATTTATTGAAATATTAAATAATAAATTAGAATAGTTTTCTTCTTAAATACAAATTAACAAATAATCATGGGAAAAGATTTAGAGAAATTACCTAATTAAATAGACCACTATTTATAAACTGACAATAAATCTATTTTACAATATATATTTGCTAGTCAAAATATTGTATTATGCCTTAATAATTCCAGACTCATTCTAATACAACAAATCAAATTGTAGATAAATAATTTTACCAGGTTACAAGAGCTCTTAAATTTTTATAAGAATCATTGTAAATATCTTAAAAATAATTAATAATTGTGCAAAAATATGCATACAAGGAAATTTACCATTTTTAACCAATTTTAAATATAAGATCAGTAATGTTAAATCTATCAATATGGCTGTGCACTTGGTATCCAGAACTATTTTCATCTTACAAAGCTGAAACTCTAAGCTCATGATGCATCTTCCCACTTTTCTACTAGCCTCGGTTTTTGGCAACCACTCTTCTACTTTCTGTCTCTGCATTAGACTGTTCTTGTACTTTATATAAGTGGAATCATGTAATATGTTTCTTTTCGTGACTAGATTATTTCACTTCATATAAAATCTTCAATATTGTAGCATGTGTCAGAATTTTCTTTCTTTTTAAGACTGAATAATATTCCATTGTATGTATAAACTACATTTTATTTATCCATTTATTCAGTGGTGGATAGTTATTTGCTTACACCTTTTGGGCACAGTGAATGTAATTGCTACTAACATGGATATAAAAATATTCTTGACATTCTGCTCTCAATGCTTATGGCTATATATCCAAAAGTAGGATTGCTGGATAATGTGGTAATTCTGTATTTAGTTTGTTTGAGTGGCTGCATTATTCTGTATTTCCACCTGCAGTGCACAATGTTCCAATCTCCCCATCTTTACCAACAAGTGTTATTTTCTACTTATTGTTTTAGCAATGGATGTGGAGTAGTATCTGAGTGCAGTCTTTGAAATGCAATTTTCTGAACATTAGTGATGCTGAGTATCTTTTCACGTGCTGCTAGTCATTTGAATATCTTCTTTACAGATATGTTTGTTCAAATCCATTGCCTGCTTTTTAAATTAGGCTATTTATTTTCTGTTGTTGATTTATAGGAATTCTTTATATATTGCATATGTTAACCTCTTATCAAATATATGATTTCCAAATATTTTAACATTCCATAGGTTGCATTTTCACTGTTACTGTGTCCTTAGATGTACAAAATTGTTAAAATTTTGATGTAGTCCAATTTATCTATTTTTAATTTTTGCCTATGTTTTTGGAGGCACATACAAAAAATTATTGTCAAATTCAGTGTCAAGAATTTTTCTCCCTATTTTTGCTTCTAAGGGCTTTGTAGTGTCAGCTCCTACGTTTAGGTGTTCCAATTATTTTGTGTTAATTTTTATATGTATTATAAGGTAAGGGCTTCATTTCATTTTTCGACATGTGGATATCCAGTCTTCCCAGAACTATTTCTTGAAAAGACAGCCCTTTTCTCTTTGAGTGATCTTGGCTTCCTTGTCAAAAATTATGTGGCCACATATTTGAGGGATTATTGATGGGATCTTTATTCTATTCCATTGATGTGTATGCCTGTCCTTTCACCAGTACTGTACTATTTTTATTAGTGTAGTTTTATATTAAGTTTTAAAATTAGAAAATGTGAAACCTCCAACTTTGCTTTTTTGGTCAAGATAGATTGAGATATTTGAAGTCCTTTGAGATTCTATATAAATTAAGAATATATCTTTCTTCTTCTGCAAAAAATTCCATTGAAATTTTCATAATGATTGTATTAAACCTGCAGATCACCTGTGAGTTGTATCAACATCTTAACACTATTGAGTCTTCCAATTATTGAGCATGAAATGTCCTTCTATTTACTTCTATCTTTAATTTCTTACAGCAATATTTTGTAGATTTTAGTGTGCAAGTATTTTGCCTCCTTGGAGAAGTACTTTATTATTTTTGATACTGTTATAAATAAAATTTTTTTTAAAGTTTCCTTTTTGATTGTTCAGTGCTACTATATGAGAACACTGCTGACTGGTGGTGTTAATTTAGCATGTAGCAACTTTGCTAAATTGATTTATTGTTGTAATAAATTTTTGTGAAATCTTTAGAGTTTAGGAAGGTTTTTTATCTTTTTGAGTTGGAGTCTCACTCCGTTGCCCAGGCTGGGTTGCAGTGGCATGCTCATGGCCAGTCAACCCGCTGGGCTGAGGCGATTCTTCTGCCTTAACCTTCTGAGTAGCCAGAACTACAGGTGCCGGCTACCACGCCTGGCTAATTTTTTTATTTGTTGTAGAGATGATTTCTTGCCAAGTTGCCCAGTCTGTTCTCAAACCCATGGGCTCAGGCAATCCACTTACCTCGGCCTCCCAAAGTGCTGGGATAATAGGCTTGAGCCACTGTGCCCTGCCAAGGGAGTTTTTGTTTTTTTTTTTAAAGAAATTTGAAATTTTCTGATGAAATTTTGTATGTGATTGTATAAATGACAATTTTTATGGTTACTACTTTTTCTTTGCAAACTTTCCTATAACTAGCATTTTTGTATCTGCCTATGCCTTTGAAGGATAAAAGTTGCTGGTATCATGTGACTCTATTTTTCTACATTTGATTGTTAATGTCACATCTTTATTTCAACTTTTCTTTTCGGTTAGAAAGTTATAGATAAGCTGTAAAAAATAATAAAAATAATAACCACCGCAAATCCCTACAGTACTTTGAGTTACATAACCTAAATACAAAGTAGCTCTTGCCTGTTTCCCAATGCTTTCACACACTTACACGTGTTTTCATTTTGATTATCAAAAAACATTGTTATTAATATATTTCTTAAGTTTTCATATGGTCCTAATTCTTTATATTAGCTACATAATGGTCTATTGAATAAAAACACCCCAATTTATTTAATGATGATACACTTGATGGATTTTTTTTATTGTTTACAAGTTTTTTTCATCAAAGGAAATATTGTCATGAGTATTCTTGTATATATACTTTTATGTACACTTTTATGCACTTGTATGAGATAGACTTCTGCCAGGATATCAGTATCCAATCGAAGAAAGGAGACATGATTATTCTCCCCTTTGATGGTTGTACTATTAATGTCACTTCAGATCCCATATTATGTGAAACAAGTATTTACCTAATCCTCAGGTAAATGTCCACATTTCTTTTGGGGAAAGGAATAAAGTTTCGTTTTATATGATGAAGTTTCTGATTTTTTACTTATGAGAACTTGGTTTCCCTTTCAATGGATACGGTCTTGGTTAGAGAATAAGGTCATTTCTGAAAAATGGCCAAAGGGTTGCAGTTTTCTAATCCAGTGCTGAGTTTCTCCTCACCCAATCTTGATTGTTTGGATGTATAGGTCAACATGCAGGTCATAGCAACACCAAATTGCCATTCTGGCTTGTGGCCCCCTTTGTTCAAAACCTTTTCCTATCATTTTAGAAAACGTATTGCCACAAAACCCAGTCGCATAGTAGAATCCTTATTTTTCAAAAAATGACAGCATACAATGAGCTTCTTAGCACTACCCATTATATGAGAGGAACCCCCTAAAAATGGGATTATCTTTTGGAGGGCTGACTCCTTTTAGTATAGGCTTCTCCCACTAGGTAAATGATCTAGGCATCCATTGACACCAATGTTCCAGCTAGCATTGTTGTGAGAGTTTGTGTTCAGCTTCAGTACATTTTTTTTTTTTTTTAGATTCTTTCAACACATCTGTCTATTTCATGATGGGTTATTTAAGAGTGCAATTGCCCACACTTTGCTGAGTGTTCAGCAGTTTTCAACAAAAAACAGCTGATATTTCCCCAAGTAACTTTTTTTGTTTGTTTGTTCCCTCAGATAAAAAAAAAAAGTCCTCAAGGAAATATTTTGTTGATGTGGAAGAAGAGAAACAAAAAATGGCAGAAGCATTAAAGAGTATCAACATCATCAAGTTCAAAAACTGTTTTGAGCAGTGGAAAAGCACTTGATAGGTATATTAAATCAAATGAAGAGAACTTTGAAGGTGATTGAAGTTTAAACATGTAAGAATAAATACACAATATTTTATAAATAAATCCCATTTTGAAGGCAACTCCCCTCATACCCTCATATTTTTATATCATGGGAAAGTGAGTGACCAGACACAGCTAGTCAAAAGCAAGGTCATTCTAATAGGCTCAGCTCTCTGAGTTCTTTGTCTGTTTTCTCAATAATCTGTCAATAGAGTTATGTATATATATATATATATATATATAATGAATATTATATATATATAATGAATATAATATATATATTCAAAGCTTGAAGGCACTATTCCCACAGTGTGAATTTAAGCAAGGGTATAGATGAAATTTACACAAGCACACACATACCCGACACACAAATGTAGCCTGTGCTACATAAAGAACAATTTCCTATATTATTATCATGTAATCACTCTGTTGCTAATTAGAATAAGGAAAATGCAGTCAAAGGGACTGGTAAAAGAGTCTGCAGTGTTCTGATAAGTGGTTTCATGTGCAAATAAACCTGAATGATCCTGTATACGTCAAAATGAGGTAGATTAAACCAACAAATTATCTCAATATCTTGATGGCTTAAAAGGATCATTTTCTTCTCATACTCCATGAACATGTTGTGTCAGCTGGGGACTGTGATCCTTGCACAACTCTCATGAAAATTCAGACAGACTTTCTATCCAGTCCATGCCCTCCATCTGGACCTCAGTGATTGCTGAAGCAGAGGAAGAAAATCTGAAAATCAAGAACTAGCCAATATAGGCTTCCACTCACAGTTTATTGGCTAAGGCAAATGACATGACTACACCTGATGGTAAATATTGGTGTTAACATTGATAACATCTAGTGGTGGCTCAATGTATTGCATGTTAGGCTAACAAGTTGTTTCAAAAAGAATTCATTAAATAAAGTTAACTTTAAATGTGTAAGAATCATTTCTTTAAAAATTGAATTTTCCCTGTTCCCAAAGGAAAAGAGATCTTTTCTTTTATTGCTTTGGAACATTTGTTTAAGAACGCTTAGATTTATAAATTCTTTCTACATTTATTTGCTATCTAGCAATTCTTTTGAATAGCTAAACAAATGCAAACATGAAGAAAAATACCTCTCACATTCTAACTATCTGCTTGTCATAAAGGTGAGATAGCTTTATTTTCCTTTGGGCAAAGGCAATTAACTAACATGGATGGTCATTCTAAGTACCAGGTAAAATTCAGATTAACTTTGTATAGCATGGTGCTGTTAAGTTCTCTTACATAGGAAAGTTATTTATCTTGAGAACATGCATATATAGATGGTGTTTTCTGGTTATATACAGAAGTGAGATTTTATTCTGTGTTTGATATCTCATTAGAATATTGTATATGATGCTCATAACAGCCTGGTTTAGAGATCATTATTTGTTAATATTGATTGTTTTCTGCATTTGTGGAGAGGTTTTCTGGCTTAGTAGAAAATTTTATTTTTATTTTGTTCCAATAGAGATTAAAAAAATATATACACACACACACACACAGACATATATACACACATTTATATCTACATATATAAACACATACACATATATATATTTCATATATTCATATAAATCAATCCTTTTCATGAAACTTGTGGCTACTCACAGAGGCAGGAGATAAAAGTTTTAAAAATGAAGTTGTGGTGTGCATGACTTGTCAGAAAATTATTTTATCTTAATATCAACATTCTTTGTTTACATCACATGCATACTAAGTACACAGTAATAATGTAATAATATAACATATACATTCTGAATTAAAGTTTACAATCTGATGTGTGTATATGTTAGTAAATAATTTTTTATAAGCAGAGGAATAATAATCACAGTGATATTCATAATTACATTTCCAAATAAGCACATGATTTGTGCCAGATTCTATGAAAACAATCACATATATTAATAGATAAAATAAAGCATGCATTGTTAAAATAATGTATGGGCTTATATACATGAGTACTTATATGCACTTATATACTTATATGTTCTTTACATGCACTAAATATATATGATGTTTTATGAAACCTGACACACGTTTTCATCTGTTAATTGTCATTAAAACTATGATTATTGTCCTTAATATTCTCTTTGCTCATAAATAAACTTATTGCTATACTAATATATCTATTCACACACATAAATATGTGCACATTCTGTATATATACAGAGAAAGATACAGAGTGAGACTTAAAAAATAAAATAATTTCCCAAATCATAAAGCAAATCTATTTCAGAATGAGAATTAAGATATAGGTTTCTTTGATTCGAGAATATGTTATTTTTCCTCTAAAACATGTTGTCTATTATAGAAGCATGTGTCTGTACTTTCAAACATAGTGCAGTAGGAAGAATAATCCTTCCCCTCCAAAATGCCCAAGTTCTAATTCCTAGAATCTATAAATATGTTACCTTATATACCCAAAGGTTCTTTGCAGATATAATTAAACTCAAGTTCTCGAGATGACAAGATTATCCTGATTATACAGGTGGACCCAATTAAATAACAAGGGTCCTTATGAGGAAAACAAGGAAGCAGGAGAATCAGAGTCAGAAGAAGATGAGATGACAAAAGCAGAGGAGAGATCAGTGGGGGAGATACCAAGGTGCTCTGTGTCTGGCATCAAGATGGAGGATCCAGCCACAGGCAATGAATGGAGATGTGCTCTAGAAGCTGGTAAAGGCAAGGAAACAGTTTCTTTCCCAGAAACTTTAGAAGAAATGCAGTCCTAGTGAGATCTTGATTTTAGCCCAGTCATTACAGACTTCTAACCTCCAGAACTGTATGATAATACATTTGTGTCATTTTAAACCACCGAGTTAGTGGAAATTTGTTACATTAGAAATAAAAAAGCTAATATAGGGAGTTTGCTGAATATTATCCATGTAAACTTTCAATACACTCCTTTTCACCAATGTCCCCCTTGCCCTAGAAGTATATGTCCATCAATCATCATCTCAGTTTCTCTTCTACCACTTTCTGAATCAGCTAATTGGAGATCACCAATAGGAAATTTTGAGCTTGAGAGGAGAGTGAGCTTGAAGTAATTATTCCCTATCTCTCCTGTAAGTTCACCATGTGCAGGCTGTATTTCCCCACTAAAGGCCACAATTCTTAAGTGGCCCACTCTTCAACCTTTTGGGATTTTGTTTATCTTCTTCTTCTTGCCTCTTCAAGTCTCAGTACAATATTCTACTGTTATGAATATACTATGTACTTCTCTATGCCCTGTTTGAATGATTGTAAAAACTTCCTTTATTAAGCAGTGTGTCATGTTTTTACTGCTAAACCCCTAGTTAGTTGACAAAATGGATTCACCATTTGAATAAAAAATTTGAATGTGACACAATAATAAAATGTTTAGCCTTGAAATTTCTCATTTCTGTTTCTATAGAAATGTCAAGTTGTATTGAGAAAGGACAACATTTTATCAACTCTTTATTTGTGAGCTAAAGTTATTTAGAAGTAAACAGAAATCACTGAAAGTATTTTTATAAGTAGCCATTAAGTATGTCAAGAAAATTTATCTTGATAGTATAAAACGATTTATCAAACTTAAAATGATATATGATAAAAGGAAAGACTCTGGAAATTGTACTTTCAAACAATTTACTGTGTAGTAATACTTCTAACCACAGATAACATTTTCATATATAGTCTTTTCTCATATTTAATTTTGGTTCAAAATTAGATTGTATTATTTTGTGGCTTAAATAATCATCATCAACAAAAAAAATATGCTCCTTGTACCAGACAATGTTTAGGACAGGAAAAAAAGAAACTACTATAAGCTTTTTAATTAAAACAATTTATGCAGAAAATAAATGCCATAGACTTTTCTCAAAAGAAGACATACAAGCAACCAACAGATATATGAAAAAATGGCTCAGCCTGAATAGTCATCAAAGAAATGCAAATTAAAATTACACTGAAATACCACCTAACTCCAGTCAGGATGGTTGTCATCAATAACTCAAAAAACAATAGATGCTGGAGAGGATGCAGCAAAAAGGGAACAATTTTATACTGTTGGTGGGAGTATAAACTAGTGCAGTCTCTGTGGAAAACAGTGTGGTGATTTCTAAAAGATCTGAAAATCGACCTTCTATATGACCCCGCAATCCTCCTACTGGTAATATATCTGGGAGAAGTCAAATCATTCTATAAAAAAGATACCTGCACACATATGCTTAGAGCAGCATTGTTCACAGTAGCAAGAACACGGAACCAACTGTGCTGCCCATCAAAAGAAGACTGGATAAAAAAATGTGGTACATACACACAATGGAATATTATGCAGCCATAAAGAACAAAATCAAGAACTTCACAGCAACCTAGACAAACTTAGAGTCAATAATACAGAGTACTCTTTCACAGAAACAAAGAACTGAGTATCACATGTTCTCACTCATAAGTGGGCCTTGAACAGTTATCACAATACTATAAGAAAAGGATTGACAATAGCGGGAAACTGCAGGGAGGTGGACGGGGAAGTGGGATTGGCAGTAGTGGGAATCTGCCTGGGAAATGGGAGGGGCACAACTCATCAACAATGGTGCCTGCATAATGGATATTTGTATATCTAACCCTGAGTTATAAACCACATCTTTAAAATAAAAAAATTAAAAGGGGGAAGAAGAAAAAGAAAGATTAGAGTGGTAAGAATCCACGAAAGTCACTGGATTATCTTAATGTTGTTTACCTGTAATCTGAAGATGTGGATGCCATTGCTGTTTCTTCCATGACAATTAAACAGCAATAATTTTTTAAATGTAATTACTAGATGCTTGGCCATGGAATCCAGTCACTGCCAGTACTCACATTTGACTGAACTTGTGTACCAATCATCATAGCATTGAAAAGAAGACTATTCTCTAATTTATGCTTTCCAATATTTGCATAGTGCAGTGGTCAACAATTTAATTTTATTGGACAAACAGTAAATATTAATAGTAAAAAAATTATAATAAAATAAAATAAAAACAAAAATGAACTTAAGTTTTGGGATCCTTAGGGTCTTTTCACAACTACTCACCTTTGGTATGGTGCAAAATGGATGAGTATACCTTTATTCCAATAAAGCTTTACTTATAAAAATAAGCTGCGTGACAGATTTGGATCATAATTATACTTTATCATTTCTGGTTTTTGTTTGTATTCAATTTGCATCACAAAATATAGTTGCAAGGTGGTATGAGAAATATTTGTTTTGTTTTCTTTTTTATTATGCTTCTAAGATAGTGACCTTCTTTTTCTTCTTTTTTTTTTTGTCTCAAATAGCCTATGTTTGGGTTTGCCTAATATACTATGTCTTTGCATCCTCTGTCTGAAACTCATTATTCCAGATCTAGAATATTATGATACAATTAATAGTAATAAATTACATTTACATAAGTACTTTTTGTATATGACTTTATTATCAGTAAAACTTGTATCATCCTTATAGTGCTGACACAAGGCACATGGATTTTATGATCAGCTTTTTTTTACAAAGTTATGTAATAAAATTCTGCTTTAAAGTTCTACTGTTTTAAAGCAGAATTTTATTTTTCACTTGTTTTATGCCAAGCAAAGTTCCTGGACAAGTTTATTAGCTTCATTTTCTACACTCTGCCAAGTAATGAGACTCAAATAACTATGTAAATTCATTAATCTCATAAAGCAATTAGTGTAAAACCCAATGGCTGTTAAATTATTTCAAAATGAATTAGTTACAACGTAACATTTAATTTTCATGATAACCCTCATTTATTTACACAATATGATAATTTCAATTAAATAAATGCAAAGATGTAATATATTAAACAGAGCAGCCAAAAGCTTGTTCATCTCTTGTAGAGATGTCTTCTGTGACCTATGGCTAAGTGAATTACTGTATAGAAGATATTTAGTACCCTGGCAGATAGTAAGAAATCAAGAAATGTGCATTTCTCCTTTCTTCGCCCACTGTACACAGGGAACATTGTTTGTTAAGAATGAATTGCAATTCTATTCTAATGTATTCTAGAGATGTCTCATTTAATGAAACTCTTGGAAAAAATAAAACTCAAGAAATTCTAATATCTATATTTTCTTACTCTATTTTTGCTCTTTTTAAATATTTATGCCACTCTTGTATTTAAAATGATGTTGTAGGGTAAGAGACAGTTAATTCTATTTCAATGAGATAAAAGAGTAATACACAATATACATTCAATTTCAATAAGGTATTGAATATGATATGAGATACTTTTAGATTAACTATACACTGTGTATATTATGGGAGCAAGTAAGAGGAAAATCAGCACTTATCTGGGAGTTCAAGAAAACCTTTCTGAAAGCAATAAAGCTTAAGTCGAGTATTAAATAATTAAAAAGAATCAAGCAGAAAAAAGAAAATCTACTATAGTAGTAGAAAGAGATTATAATATAACCTTCACAATTTCAATGTTTGATCTAATATTACATGATGATTGCCTCCAAGTTTGAGTATTAAATTAATTTTTTTTTTTTAATTTTGTAGTTCAATGTGGGCTAGGCTTACCTGTGTTGGTTTTCCTTTGCTCCAGGTGGCGACAGCGAAGCTCACTTTTGCGTTTGTATTAGATCTGAAAAAACTGATGTAATTTGGGCCTCTACGCATGTGTCTGCTTATTCTCCAGGGAGCCAACTAGAGCTTTGTCACATGGTAACAGAAATATTCCCAGCAAAAAGAGCAGGTAAATCCTGATGCATGAGAACTATACAAGTCTTTGCTAGTGTTTTAACTGCTAAAGTTGAAAAATCAGAGTCTATGTAGAAGAGAAATATATTTGAGCAGACATCATGAAGGCAAGAATCACTAGGGAAAAGGTATAGCAATCTACATATCTCAAGACTTATCCACCATGACCAAGTAGGCTTCAACTTCAGGATGCAGGGCTGGTTCAATACCCAGAAGACTATAGATGTAATTCAATACATCAACAGATGTAAAAATAAGAGTCACATGATTATATCATTACATGCAGAAAATGCTTTGGATAAAATCCAGCAAACTTTCTTGATAACAACCCCTGAACACCTGGGCACAGAGGGAACATTCCTCAAAATAGTTAGAGCCATCTACAATAAACCCACAGACAGCATATTGTTAAATGAACAGAAATTAGAAAATTTTTCTTGAAAACTGGAACAAGACAAGGCTGCCCACTCTCACTCTCCTTGTTCAACATAGTGTTGGAAGTCCTAGCAATCAGCAAGAGAAGGAAATCAGGTGTATCCAAATAGGAAAAGAGAATGTTAAGCTATCCCTCTTTGGTAACGATTTAATACTATACATTGAAAACCCGAGGGAAACAGTTAAATACCTCCTTGCACTGAAAAAGTACTTTGGCAAAGTCTCAGTGGACAAAATCAACATGCAAAAGACTGTCAAATTTTTATACACCAAGATGGTGACTGGGCAGGTTGGAATGTGAGACCCTCTGTGAAAGTGAATGTCCATAGACTCTCACTCTCCTCTGGTGGCTACAGCTCCCACCACTGCCAGCCTGCTCTTCAGCTAGTCGCACAGGTCTGCAGGTTAGCAGACACTGACTCCTCCATGCACTGCTCTGCCACTGTCACTGCCGCTGCTGTCCACCATCCCACGGTGACCCTTGGCTTCCGGCCCCATGGAGCTCTTCCCATGCACCGCACTGCTGATGTGGCCACCACCACCACCACCACTCTGCCCTGGGGGGCCCTCAGCTCCCAACCCATGGAGCTCCAGGCTCCCCTGCCTGCTGCCCCACCCTGCCCCACCCTGCCCAAGCCACTCCATGCCATGCCAAACTGCAGTGTCTGACTTTAAACTTCACCTCCTACAGCTCAGCTGCTGGCTGTAGCAGGACCAGAGATCAACTGGAGCCCTAAGACCAGGCAGATACCTGAACTGTTCTGCCCACCTCCACCCAGCTCTGTCCAGCCTCCAACTTGGGACCTAAGGTAATAGCACCAAAATGGGAGAGACAGAAGCCCCTCTCCCATGCTAAATCAGACACAGGTCAAATCTGAGTGGCACACTTGACAGGCAACAAGTTGACTGAGCCCAGATCTAACCACCCTCCCTCCACATCAGGCCTGTGGTATCTGACCCTAACTGTGAGCAATGCTATCAACCTGCAATGAGAGCTAGAGATAGAGCTGAAAGGATGTTGGACTTAGAGGTACAATCTCAGATTGTGCTTGGTTCCCTTTTTTTAATTTTTTAATTTTTATTCTTTGTCTGTTTGTTTTATTCATCTTTTTTTCTCTTTTCTCTCTCTTCGTACTTTTATTGATGAAGTTTTCATACTTGCTTTGTTTCTGTTAGCTTACTAATTTTTTTTTTTAGACTTCATGTTTGTGTAAGGGAATAGTACATCAATAAGGAGGTTGATTAGCTTGTGTGTCTGTATGATTGTTTGTTTTGGTTTTGTTTTTTTTTTTACTCTTTTTTGTCTTTGTGTCTCTTTTCATTTGTTAGTCAGTACATTTGTCTGTTTTTCCTCTTACTCTTCTCTCTCTCTACCTTCCTCTTCATCCCCTTCCCTGTTCCATTCTTTTTTTTTTTTCTTCATACCCCATTTTGCTTTCAGGGAGTAAACTGGACAGATTGCAAGGCAGTGGGAAGTGGGTTCCAGTATATCCATACCCCTGTCAGTGGATACTGGGATCTGCAGATAGATTTTTGAATAACAGCCCCCTATTCAATTAAGTCTCAAAACTACAAAAAGTATAACCCTCAACCTACAGTTCAGATTCAGAATTGAACAAAGATGGAGGATTCACATAAGCAAGAATAGGAGAATGAGCAAACAGAAGTAAAAGCAACCCCGCCATCCCTGAACAAAAGAATTAAAGAAGACAGGGAAAAAGGAAAAAGTGGGGAGGAAAATCTACACAAATGAAGAAAAACTAAAAGAAAAAGTAGGTCTCACATAGACCCCTGGGAGGTCAGACACTGAGAAAACAGACTTCAGAATGCAAACAACGAAGAACGCCCAGAATGAGTGGTCACATACTACAACCCAGACATCAAGACATTAATAGAGAGAATAAAAAAAAATTGAGGAGAGACAAGAGGAAAATAGCAAGGAATTGATAACTGAGATAGCAGTAAAGAATACTGTGATTGAAATAAAAAGCAAACTAATGAGCATGGAAAACAGAATTAGCCAAGCAGAAGAAAGAATCTCAGAGCTTGAGAATCAAAATATAGAACTAACCCAAACTGTCAAAAACATAGAAAAGAAGCTTAAAAAGACAGAACAAAGCCCTCAAGAGATGAGCAGCGACTTCAAGAGACCAAACCTAAGAGTAATTGGACTTCCTGAGGCAGAAAGAGAGACACCATGGTGGAACAAACATTCCATGATATTATTCAAGAAAACTTCCCTCATCTCATCAGTAATGTGAAAATTCAAACACAAGAGATTCAGAGATCCCTTATCAGGCAACAAATGAGAAGACCAACTCCCAGAAACATAATAATTCACCTAAACAAAGCAGGTATAAAAGAAAAAAATTCTAAAGACTGCAAGAGGAAAAGGTTGAACTACCTACCAGGGAAGACCAATTAGAATGCATCAGATTTACCTACAGAAACACTTCAGTCTAGGAGAGCTTGGAGCCCAATTTTCGAAGTTCTCAAAGACAAACAATTTCAACCAAGAATAACCTACCCAGTTAAGCTAAGCATCATGAGTGAGGGAGAATTAAAATCTTTTCCAGACATCCAATCCCTAAGAACTTACACTGTCTCCAGACCACCTCTACAAGAAACACTTAAGAAAGTATTAAACACAGGAGAAAAGGAAAAAGAACGGCAATGTTCTTCACAAGAGTAAAGGAAAAAGATTGAAAACACACAGGAATCAACCCCAAAACCAAAAGAAAGACAACAAACAAATAGGAATAACAACTCTATAAGAACCTCATGACAAGGATAAACCCTCACATTTCAATAATTATCCTGAATGTGAATGGACTAAATGCACCACTGAAAAGACATAGAATGGCAAAATGGATAAAATATCATGAGATAACAATATACTGTCTCCAAGAGATTCATCTCACCAGAAAGGACACTCACAGACTTAAGAGGATGGGAAGCAAAATTTCAGGTGATCAGACCACAAAAGAAAGCAGGAGTTGCGATCATAATTTAAGACAATATACCCTTTATGCTATCAAAAATTTAAAAAGATACAGATGATCACTACAAAATGATAAAAGGTTCAATCCATCAGAAGAAATATTCATCCTAAACATATATGCACC
>CAUYQG010167391.1:0-12011 GCA_963574415.1 Tarsius wallacei
ATTGTTCAAGGTCCATTTATCAGTAAGAACATAATGGTACTCTGTTCTTTGTTTCTGTGATAGATCACTGGGTATGATAGACTCTAAATCCATCCAAGTTGCTGTGAAGTCCATATGTTTGTCCTTCTTTATGGCTGCATATTATTCCATTGTGAAATACAGGGAATTTTATTTTCACTGAGACTGGCTCATGGAATGTATTCTTGACATGGCAAATACACGTATGTCCCCCACCACAACCTTGCTTCTCATTGTTCAGAGGGTATAAAGTCATTACTTTCATATAAATGTATTAACATAGGATGTAATTAAATTCTTATAAAATTGTGGTTAAGAAGCAGAAAAGGAAAGCACTACATTCAGGGTTTTACTTTATTCTGAGGAAGTCTAACTTGATGGATGCCATCAAATTCAAGAAAACTGAGTGAAAATAAAGGTCCTCTATCATCTGAACCTTGATGGAGAAAATCAGCCAAAGGCCACCTTCGTGAAGCTACCTCAGTATGAGGTATGAGCAAGCTGAAATTCTTCTAGCATAATCTATTTCTTTTCAGTACAATAATGCCACTTACAACATAGTCTTGTGTCAAATCTTATTTTACTACTAACTTACATCTCTAAAAACTTCAACATGCTTTATGTACCTCAGTGGTTTTCACTGAATTAT
The DNA here is from genome assembly GCA_963574415.1 of Tarsius wallacei. Lineage (NCBI taxonomy): Eukaryota > Metazoa > Chordata > Mammalia > Primates > Tarsiidae > Tarsius > Tarsius wallacei. The sequence goes on from CAUYQG010167391.1 coordinate 668, forward strand.
AGTTAAAATCCTTGGATACTAATGGTCAGACCTCACCTTAGACAAATGAAATCAAACTTTCTGGAGAGGCGAAGTGATATTTTTAAAGGTTCACAAATGACAATATGTAACAAGGGTTAGAAATTCTGCTCTACCTGATATGCTCCTTACAGCAACACTGCTAAATATGGAAGCAAACACCAATATGCCTGTTTAACAGATTATTTCACAGAAAAATGATTTGTCTAAGGTCATAAAAATCATAAGTAGAAGAAATGGGAACAGAATTCAGGTGTTCCAAACCCTATTCTTTTACACAATATCCTTATATAGAATAGACTAAAATTTGTAAATAAGAAAGGCATCTTTTTACATAAAATATAAGAAGAGTAGACAGAACAACAACAAAAAATTCAAAAGCCTTGAGTATTTGCCAAACTAAAGAGAAGGTGAGCTTTCAACTACATCAACTCTATGACAGAAGTTGAAACTAAATTAAGCAGACTCTTCATTCAAATGGGTAAACTTCTTTCTGCTTTATAGGTGGAGTAAAAGTAGTTTGTAGAAGAGTGATTTCTATTGTGCGGAAAAGTATATGAGATGTAAACAAGTGATGCATGAGCCTGTTGAAAATGACTGATGGATGCATTAATAAGTAAGTGGATAAACACCAGGATTGTGGGAATAATGGCAGAAAATTAAATTATGAACTGCCAAGGATAAATGCTGCTTTAAAAATTATAAATCCATATTTGAAGACAAAACAGTATAATGATAAAGAGGAATAAACAAAAAAGAGAACAAAATCAAAGAAGTTCTTAGTAAACAGGCACCAACACTCATCATTACCCTTGAGAACAAGTTTGAAGCACAAATGCCACTATCACACACCCAGAATTGGAGCTGGAGAAGTAAGTGCTGAAGGTGATGAAGCAAGAGTAGAAATCTTCAGTGAGATTCCACTACCATGTTTAAATGAAAGACATTGCCCTCATCTGTTCTCATATTCTTCTTCAGTATGGAAAACATAATTTCACAAGACAAATGTCATAAACTTTATCAGTGTAAGGGTGACTTCATACAAACCTCCAATATTTTGGTCCATTTCACTATTATGACATGTCAAGCTCATCAGCCACAAGTTATATTACTAAAGCTAATAAAATCCAAAACAATTCTTGTTAATTTCTCCTCTTCCTCTTTACTTATTTTGCCATTTTGTTACTGAAAATCACACTCATCTGTGAAGGGTATCCCTTAAATAGCCTAGTTTTGGCTTTTAAAAAGAGTTCATCTAAGAAGAATCACATGATTAAAGATTATAACAGAGAGGATCCTTTTGAAAATAGTATCCTATAGCAGTCCTAACAAGTTACCAGAACTTGACACCAAAATATCTAATGGAAAAACAAAAAGAAAAAATTCACAACAGCAAAGTTTTGGACAAGTTCTCATGAACTACAAACCCTGAGAGCCCCATGAGTACCACAGAGGGTATGTGATATGTGTCCTACTACCTGAAATAAAGAAAACCTGCCCTCATGAAACAGTAAGGTTTGTTACACTTTACAATATGTTACATTCTTTAGCATGAAATTCTATGTTTTTGCCAACCAGAAGATTGAGCAACAGCCCCTCCAATGTAGTAGAACTATTAGAGAATCGTGGGCAGAGTGCTACACAGCCCTCCCAGTTAGAACTTGCCTTGTAACAGTCTCTCTTAAACCCCAGCTTCCACATAACAGCAGCTTAAAAATCAGAACGAGGGCGGACATGTGAACTGTCATTACAAGTGGTAGCTAAAGGGACCCTAGTAGAAGAGACTGTTGGTTTTCAAATTCTCCACTCAGAGTATCAGAGACCAGAGAATAATGACAGGAGAAGCTTCTAGTTCCCCACAGAGAGCTGCCTTCACTGAATTCCTCTAGTCAAAGGAAATCAAGCTCATTTCAGGGCCCCTGTTGTTGATCTAACAAGATGATTTTACAACACTCAAAGTAATAACACGCAGAGCCAAAAGCAAGTCAGACTCTGAATCTGTTTGTTAACCCAGGTTCAGAAAGAGAACATTTCCTGTTCTGAAATGGATAAACAAGCCAATGAAAACATATTCAAGGTCTATTAAAAAAACAAACAAACTGCATAAAACCATTCCAAAGACTCACAGGGAGAAAAACCATGCTTTAAAAAATGTTCAGTATCAACCAGAATCCAAAGAAAACTATTCGGCAACCTCATTAGGAAGACCAGACCTCTATGAATCTAGAGCAGAAAAACAGGATAATGATGATGCTTATGATAATAGCTCACAATTACTAAGTGTTTCTTCTGTTCTAGGTACTATTCCAAACAATTTACATATATTAACTAAATTATCCTAATAATCTATGAAGTAGGACTGTTATTATCCTCATTTTATAGAAGAGGAAACAGATTAAGGCACAGAGTGGTATCAATAACTTACCAGCCATGACATAGCTAAAAAGTGGCAGGATAATTCCACTGCTAACCGCTAGACAATACTGCCTGACACCCTAAGGCATATAAGAAGTTATCATTTTTTAAAAAATTAAATATATACCAGGCTGATATGATCTACAGATAGGAGAGACAGAAGGATTTCAGGAAAATGAAAAATGCAAAATGGATATTAAAACCTATTCCACAGAATTGACTTTGGTAGAAAAGCAAATCAGCAATGCAAACAAACAAGTAGAGAATCTCTCCATGATTACAGAGAAATAGAAGAATTAAAAACAATGAAAAGCAAAGTACATATGTAGAGCATCACATAACATGACCAATTTTTCTTAAAACTTATGTATTTTCAAAAGGAGAAGGATGAATAGTATTTATCCAATTCACCCTCTTGCCTTGAAAAGTTTAGGTACCAGAATGGGGGGAAAAGGTCAGTCTGCAATGTGTTAAATAATGAATAGTTAGAAATAAAACCTATTAATATAACTGAGAGCGCATCAGAGACCCTGTACCTCGCAACAGTCCTCTACAGGCCTCCCCTTGTGCTCACTGCCCAGCTGAGAAAGGGAGACACTGGCGGGCCAAGCAACTTGCCCAACTGAACACAGCAAGTGTGAATGTCAGCCCCAGGCCATTGGAACACAGCGCTATGCTCTTAGCCTCTAAGCGATACTGCCTCCAGCTTTATATTATTGAATTTCTTTGAAAAAATGAAAACAAATGAAACTGAAGCAATAATCAAAATTATAACTGAAGTAAACTTTCCTGAAATGAAAACAATACTTCAGCATATGGATCAAAAGGACTTACGGTGTTCCATACAAAATTAAAGAAAACGAAACCAGAACTAGACATAACTCAGCAAATGGAATTAGAAGGGCCATTTATTATTGTTGTTGTTGTAATTATTAGTAGTAGTACAATCTCCGAGGCAGGACAAAAATAATTGAAAAACTTTTACATAAGAACAAAAGTAGGCTGGCCTCAAGAAATATCTACAAAAATACACGCCAGAAAAAAGGGAAGCAACATCTCCAAAATTTTGAGAGAAAATATTCCAACCCAGAATTGTATACTATATTAGAATCTAGTTTATGTACGAAAGCAACATGTGCAAGAGATTCAAAATAACTTAGTATGTACTTATCTTGAAAGTTACCTAAAAATACATAAAAATACAGTAAACTGAATCAGTAAGTATGTGTGTATCTCAAACTTTAGAACTCAAGAATAGAAAAGTCATGATAAAAAAAGATTAGAAATGAGCGCCAGCTGAATAAACATAGTAAATTTTAAACAACTGCTAGAATTATGATTTAAAAACTAAATGCAAATATCAAAGGTTATCCATGGAATAATCAAATAAATAATTATTTGTCTAGGAGCCGTGACACACTAAAGAAAGAAAAAAACCACAAAAAAAACCACAAAAGCTATTTAAAAGATGCATTAGATCTAGAGATCTGGAATTTATCTTTGCAAATATCTTTATGTTTTTATCAACACTAAACACCTTACCAAGTCATTCTATACTAGCTTCTCAATTTTCACAGTACTGACTAACCCATGGTAAGGGTTAACTTACATAAATATGTGCACTGAAAGACTCCTTTTCAATTCTATTAATGCTAATAAAAATATGAGAAAATCATTCTTCAAGATATATCATGAGTCTATACAAAAATATGACAGTTATAAATTTTACTAAGACAGGAAAACAGGTGTTTGACAAGAAGATATCTGAGGGTCATCTCATTATATACCAGATGAAATAGTTAAAATTATCCATTTTGATGCATTAAATAATAATTCTTCAACATTGAAAGTTCTGAGAATTTTTAAATGAAATATCTCAGTAAAAATTTATTTCCAGGCTGAGTGAGGCGGCTCACACCTGTAATCCCAGTACTTTGGGAGGCTGAGGTGAGAGGATCACTTGAGCCCAGGAGTTTGAGATCAGCCTGGGCAACCTAGCAAAACATATCCCAGAAAGAATTATTCACCTTTAAGAAAACAAAAAGAAAATTATATTTCCTTACAAATACTTTAGCACAAAAAATGTTTTAACAGTGTGGATAATTCTTCTTAATTGCTGTGCAAACCAACTCCTCCCTTATCGCTCTTTGACAATCACGACAATCTCGGAATTTCAGAAAGTACTGTAAAATTTGACAGTACTTTTTGAAAAGCACTAGTGTTCCAATTACTGTTTCAAAAGACTCTTTGGGCAATATTAGGCTTAGATATATATAATATGCATTCTTGTATGATGAGGGGACCTCATGTTGCTTTGTTAACAGATTAAATGGGTATATCTCTTTTATACTGAGTATATTATTTTTAATTCACCCACATTAATGGCCCATTGAATTTAGAGCACATGAAAAAAAACAAAATTAGATTAGGAAATCTGTTCTATTCAGTAAGGAATATCTAAAGATCTATAATGATCTTAATGCACTTTCAAACTGTTATTTTCAAAAAGTAGCTTAAATACACTGTGCATTAGAATTTTATCATTGCAAACCAACATTAGAAAAGGTTTTCATCGACTTAAAAACAAAAAAGACATTCTTATAAGTGGAAAATCAATCACCACAACCACTAAATGTCACAGCTCAACATCAGCAAGAAGCGCTGATAATTGTTAGTTATACACTGCACAAATGATGTATGTCTTCAGTCAAGGAAGTAGGTGCCAGGTTTTTAGAAAACTGTACATATATTGATTTTACATTTATTTAATGTGGCCATTGTAAGACACTTTATTCTTCTGATAAACTATGATTGCTTATCAAAAGATTCTATAATTCAAGAGAAACATTCATAACTTGTGTGTGAAAATGAAAACCACCGGCCCACAGAAATCATGCCCACAAAATCCAATTTTGTGGATTTATGGCAGAAAGGCATTAAACTACTGTCCTGCAGGAACTGCAGACTAGTCACTGAAGTATAAGTGGCACAGCAGTAATGATTAAGGTGACACGTCACCCTGCCACAGCTGTTAATCAGCTTAATACTAGTAACATTATTGACATTCTTGTAATTACTTTTCCTAAGGCACATTTGTGCAAAATATATTTTACTTTAATTATGACCAATTGGAAGCAAGTCCAATATTCAAAAAAAAAAAAGAAAAAAGAATCAAGGTTGTCTTAATGCGGGTATATAGGAAGCAGAGTGCTTTTCCGACCACCTGGGGCTGGTGCTGGAGCATAACTTGCAACGTGACCGACCACAAGCTTGCCATACCTTGCCATCCTCTGAACATACACCCATGTGTTCTCCACTTTCATCCAGGCTAATCTGATTTATCTTCACAGGACTCTATAAAAAAAAAAGAGGTGTACAAAATATATTGACAATCAAATAGCTCTTTGTAAAAAAGCAAGTTCTTCTTTTTGTTTCCAACTATCTTATACAAAGCACAGTAGAAACAAACTAACGATGAAAAGTAAGCTTACATACAGTAGTTATAACATGAGCTTGCATGTTAGTTATTTGAGATATCTAGTGTTAAAATGGTTTGGCTTGTTGATAAAATAAATGGAAATATGCAAGGTTGAATGCTGGATCCTCAACTAGAAAATATCTCAAAGCTAGCAAGCAAAAGTCAAGGCAGACCAAAACTCCCAAACCTCAAAAAGACTACCTACTGATTGGTGCTGCTGAGAGACGTCCCCATGTGGAGGCTGAGACCACTGCCTACAGAGTCCTTTCTCATCCTGATCCCTGAATCCCCAACACAAGCAACATTCCTGAGATGAAGTCCATGAAAAATGAGCTAGCTCCTGAAAAGCTCCTAGCATATTAGAAGAGGAAAGGCCCTTGAAGATAGACATGTGATCCATTTTACAGGCGAATAAACTGAAAACCACAACAAAGAATCACAACAGAGAAAAGGGAGGAGCCAGGGATAAGGCCTGGAGAGGAGTGAAGAAACGGATTGCAAAGGGAACTCAGTACTGGGCAGCAAAGACTCTGCGGAAAAAGCAAAAGCTAGTCTGGGAAACCACCCAGGCAGCATATCCAGATTTCTGGCTGAGAAGTCTGAACGTTCAGCTTCTACAGTCATCTTTGGAAAAATTCTTTCCTCAAATGAATATCATATCTTGTGTTAACAGTTTTCTTATTCTGATCTTTGGTTTACCCAATAACATTTTAATATCCACTTTATGTCTTGGCAAATACAAATCCCACATACTTCTGATTGTAATTTATTTGTCATCTGACTATAATCTGCCTCAAATTATAACTTATTAGGTGTGTGTAGCCTGGATTCTCGGTACTGTCCACATGTAGCTTTGTAAATTGAAAGTTAAATTAATTAAAATTAAATACAATTTTAAAAATTCAGTTCCTCAGTTGCACATTCAAATTTTCAAACAACCACATGCGACCAGTGGCTACTGTAAAGGAAAGCACACAGATCATAGAACATTTTCACCATTACAGAAAGTTCTATTGGACAATGCTGTCCTATGCCTAAAAAACTGAGACCCAATAATCAATGCCACCAAAAAAAAAAAAAAATCAAGCATTCTTTACATATCCCTTCCTTATATCTTAAAGTATATTTTATTTCCATATACATGCCAAACTTTGTGTCACTTGTTCTTGGATAGGTACTGAAAAGTTCATGGCCTGTCCTAATAGTCTCTGAACCACTCTGTATAATTCCCAAGACCTAGCATACACATTATCTGATATTCAATTTCAGAGAAAAGTCATCAGCAAAGGATGATCATCTCCATCTCACAATGAAGAAATTGAGTCTTCAAGAGCTTATGTGAATTGTCTACACTAGCTATGGTGCTACTAAGTGCCTAAGCCACATAGTGGTATTCCAAGTACAAATAAACCCAACTTTTCATTACATGTTTCTCCCTGGATAGAAACTTCCTGTGCCATCACTTTAGCAATATTACAGGGAAAAAAGCAGCATTATGGCATTATGAAAATCCTCTTTCCCTTATAATTCTGTTAGCAATAGTAGTTTGGTCTCTTTTTTCTTTTTTTCTGCCAACGATCAATATTCATTGATTCATTTCCCTGATACTAATAAACTTAAGCATTTTTCTTAGTCTATTGGCCGATTAATGTGCTCTTCTGTAAACTGCTTGTTCACATTTCTTACTCATTTTTTTTCTATTAACATGTTTGTTGTTTAGTCAATTTATAAGAGCTCTTTTCTATTTTTAGGGTATGAATTATAATATTCCCCAGATAGTGTATACACAGTCTGCTATTTTTTTACAAGATGGTTACTGCTTTATTTCTCATATTTAAGTCATTAATCTTCAGAATCATTTTATTTCCTTGCATATTCATTTGGAATAGCCTCATTTATTAAATAATAGCATCCTTCTACTCCTGAAGAGAACTGTATTTTATAATAAATATTTATATATATTGAGATAACACTCTGCGTTTTCAACTGTGGTCACTTTGTCCACTGCCCTATCAATTCAGCATGGATTTAATTACAGAGGATATACATACTATGCTCTGATATCTGGTAAGGTAAGTCCTAGTCACAATTTTTCACATTTCCCTTGGCTTGTCTCAAGTATTTATTCTTTCTTGTGAATCTTAACATAAAATTACACCAATGGTGCTAAACGTAATGGTCACTGTTTCAATCCTAACTTACTCCACCTAATTGGAGCATGTAACACTGCTGATAACTCCTGATTTCTGTATCTCATGGCTCAGCCCTTGCAACTCTCCTCTTTTACATTTGTATACTCACAACATTGATTTCTCTTCTAATCCATAAAAGGTCTCCTAATAATCAAACTGGATCTCTCTCTTTTCCAGACCAACAGGTAAGACTGTTTATTTTATAACTGTACTTAGATACCTAGTAGGCATCTCAATTAAAGAACACCAAAAACTGAGATCTTGATATTATCTCCTCAGTGGGCTCTTCCTGATGCCTTCACCATGTCAGTTAAGGCCTTCTACATACATTCTTCTAGTCTAGGAGTCATTTTGGTTCCTATCTTTCTTTCCCACTCTATATTGAATCTGTCGGCAATTCTTACCACCTCTTCAAAAAAAATTATCCAGACTTTGACCACCTTTCACCACCCATACAGCTGCCATCCTGGTCCAAGCCACCATCATTTCTGTTTGAAATATGGCAATGGTCTCCTCGTTAGTTGACCTCTTCCTGCCCTAGGTCTCCCAGAAATCTATTCTCAGCAAGACAGTAGAGTGACAGTGCTAACAGCTAAGTAAGATGTCATTCCTTTGCTTAAAATCCTGCAATGGCCTCTCATCTCAGGAGGAAAGCCAAAGTTTTTACTATGACCTCACAGTTCTGAATGATCTGGCTTTCACCTTCCCTCCAACTTCTGACCTCATCTCCTCCCTACCCCTGCTTCTCTCTGCTCCAATCCTGATGACGTTTTGCTGCTTCTCCAGCCTTAGGGCCTTCACGTTTGCTTGTCCTGTGCCTGGAAAGCTTTGCTACTTGCTCTTCATTTATCATCTTTTACCTTCTCAATAAGACTCTCTAGCCAACCAATCTAAAAGTTCAATATTTTACCCAAACATTTCATAACTCCATCAATGTTTTTTTCTCCTTAGCTCTAATCACAATCCAACTATATATTTTAATTATTTCTTTCCAAACTCGCTAGAATATTAACTTCATGCAAGATGAGAAAAAGTTCAAATAAAGATTTTAATCAGATACAAACTCTTCCAGAGACAATAAAGAGGAAATGTTCCCCCAACTCATTTTACCAGACCACTATAACATTATAGTAACCTTACAATAACAAAGCTTAACAAAAATATTATCAGAAGGAAAAAGTACAAACAAATCTAACCCATAATCATAAATAGAAAAATCCTAAAGAAACTATTAACAAAGCCAGTGTATAGAGAAAAGTTAATTCTATTCCAGAAAATACAAGGCTGGCTTAACACAGGGAAATTACTCAATATAATTTTTTATTTTACTAAAAGAGAAAAATCATTTAATTATCTCAGTAGATGCAGAAAGTTTTTGATGAAACTCAGCATCCATTCACAGTAAAAACTCTAAGCATACTAGAAGAAAAATTCCTCAACCTCTTAAAGGATATCTTCCTAATGGTTAGTAAAATGTTGCACTTAATGGTAAAATGTTGAGAGCTTTTCCTTTGTTATCTTTACAATATTGAATCTTCTCATCCATAAACATGAAGCATTTCTCTATTTATTAAGGTCATCTTCAATGTTTCTATATAAAGTTTTATGCTTTTCCCTTAGAGGTTTTCCCCTTGTTTGACAGTTTTATTCTAGGATTAGTAATGATAGCAAACATTCTTTCCTCATTTTTGACATGTATAATACAATTCCATTTATACAACATACATAAATAGGCAAAGTCATATTACAGCATGGGGGGTATTCATACAGGTTATAAAATGAAAAAGAAAAGCTAAGAAGTTATTACTATAAAGTTCAGTACAGTGGTTATAAAAAACTGTAAGGAATCACATAGTCTATCTCAACAGTGGCAGTTATGTGATTGTTTTGTGACTGCTTTACTACACGTTTTATGTATTTTTAAAGTTACATTTTACAATAAAAATGAACATTAAAAATTAAAGAAAATTTTAAAAAATTTGCCCATGAAAATGTCTGAAATCAACATATTCAATAGGTTAGTTCTTATACTTTGGCTTGTTTTTTTAAAAAATGTTTTTCCCATGATTGTCAAGCTACTCAAATGATCTAATTCTATTCTGGACATGTATATTTCCCAGAAAATAGTGTATTTCAAATTCATAGTTATAAAAATGTTTATTTTTCTTTCTGTTCTTTCAATATTTTAATAATACTAATATTACTACTAATAAATAGTAAAACTACTACTGCTGATAAGTTAATATTTACTAAATGGTGATCATGCATCAGGATACACTCTGAGGGTTTATACATATTATATCATTTAATCCTCATAGCAATTCTATGAGGTAGGTACTATTATTTTTCCTATTTCATATTTATAAATATAAATGCTACATGGCAGTATCTTACATGTATATAAATATTTGATTTCCTTTTTTTCCATGATTACTATTATGTATTATGAGGTTTATCAGTTGTACTGGGTTTTTTTTTTTTTGGTTTTTTTTTGAGTTGGAGTCTCACTCTGTTGCCTAGACTAAAGTACAGTGGCATACTCACGGCCATTCCAGTGTCGACCTGCTGGGCTCTAGCAATCCTTCCTGCCTCAGCCTTCCAAGTAGCCGGAACTACAAGTGTGCTCTACCACATCCAGTTAATTTTTGGTCTTTATTGTAGAGCCAAGGTCTCATCAAGTTGCCTGGGCTGGTCTCGAACCCACAGGCTCAGGCAATCCACTCACCTCAGCCTCCAAAAGTGCTGGGATTACAGTCTGAGCCACTGAGCCCGGCATGTACAGGCCTTTTTACAGAAGCAATATTTCCATCAATCAATTTGTTGTATTTTTATAAGTTTGCTATTTTATTAATTTCCATATATCCTTTATTAATTTTTCAATTTGTTTTAGAAAAATTGTTTTCACCTTCTTCTAATTTTCACACATTAACCTATTGCTTAATAACTGCAGTTACTCATTTGTTAATCATATAACAATATAATGCTTGCCATTTATCATTGACTACAAACCAAAGACCAAAAGTTAGTGTGTAATTACAACAATGTTTTCCTTTTTGAGAAAAGTAACATTATATTTTGTTTTACTTTCAAGGATGGTGATGGTGTATTTGTTTATTTATCTAGTTACTAATAAATTCTAGTGTAATGGCACTATGGTCAGTGACACTCTGTGGTCAGTTTGTATAATATCTATTTTTAGAAATTTAATTTCTAGCCAGGCTTGGTGGCTCAGCCTGTAATC
>CAUYQG010167392.1:0-10657 GCA_963574415.1 Tarsius wallacei
TGTCCCGTTAGTCCAGTCCTCCACTGCCAAAGGCCAAAGCTCAAAGCTCAGACTGCTGCACTCTCAGTGAGCTCAGCTCCCTGATTCTGATTCTCCTGTGCCACTGGGACTGCCAGAGCGCGCAGTCAGGGTGCCTGGAGGGTGGCCCAGGGGAATGCTTCCAGTGCCTCTTGCTGTCCTGCCTGGAGCTGGCCTGGCTGCTTCCACTGTAGTCCTGGTATCCTGGCGGGGCTGCTGCACCTCTCTCCTGCAGGTTCTGGTGGCATCTCAGGGAAACACAAAGCCATGTTGGGTCCATTCTAGGCTGTTGGAGGTTCAGCAAGGTAGTGCCTCATGGAAGGCTACTGAGGGCTGGTATAGGGTTAATCCGGCCGTCTGAGGCAGGGGATCCTGCGTGGAACTCTGACCTTTGGCCATGATCTGTTGTTCCTGGGACTCACTAGGAAGATGGGCAGACCTGCCCAGGTGAGTGAAAATTGTCATTTCAAAGAGCCCCAGCTCCAGGGTCCTGGGGGCAGCCCAGGCTACAGGAGTGCTGATGAACTGGGCTGTCTGCTTTGGGACAGCTCGCTTCTAGAAGGTGCAGGGAGTAGCTGGGGCAAGGCCTGCATCCTCCCCCACCTGCCGGATTCTTTCTGGCCTGCCTGTAGCATTTGCTTTTCTGGAGAAAACTGAAGGCCAAGGGTCCAAGCAGGGTCCAGCGAGTTCCCAGGAGCCAGGGGCATGCCAGGCTAACAAGGGCCAAAAGCCCCTGCCCTGGTGCTGTGGGGATATGGAGGCTGGAGAGGGTGGAGCACAGTGCCTGCTTTGGGGGAAGTGCAGGAAGTCTTGTTGGTGAGATAGGTCTGTTTGCTTCCATCCTGCCCAACTTCTGTCCTGTCCACCCCAGAGTTTCCGTCCCAGCCTCTGCAGGAGAGGCCAGACCAGATGCTGCTGCTGGCTCTGGGTCGCATCTCCTCAGCAGGTTGTAACTGAGCAAAAGCAGCCCCTGATGCCTCTTGGAGGGGTGGCTGTGGCTCTGCCTAGGGAGGACCCCGGGGGCTCGGGGCCGGTCCATGTCTGTTACTCTAGCCATCTAGGGCAGCTTCAGAACCCGGTGCCTGGCCTTGCTCTTGCCATTAGGACACAACTGTGTCAACAGGCCGCATGGCCATGCCCCCGACCAAGCCATCTTCTCCCCGTCTCATTGGGTTTGGGGCTGAGAAGAGTTAAGAGGAGCCAGGAGCTCAGCATGACTCCAAACAGGCTGTACCAAAGACACACAATGGGCTCTGTTTTGGTGGCAAACAGTGGCTTTCCCAGGCTGCACCCAAGGCCAGCAACAATGACTGATGACTGAATGAAGCCCAGTAGGGAGAGAGCAGCAGAGAGAACACATGGGCTCAGTCTAGTCTAGACACCAGATTTTCCCCCTCTCGATAAGGAAAGCTATCAGAAAGGCGACTTAAACCACTTCTTGAGCTTTATCCTGTTTGACAATATACTGGAGAAACTTTGAAGAGCAAACTCAAACTGATAGATGTACACTTTTTTCAATATGTAAATACAGTGGTCACACGTTAATCCGCCCTGCACTGCTCTAAGTGAATATACCTTTAAAAAACAATTGTGTTAGCTAAGAAAGATAAGTTTTTCTCTGAACAGGAATGTAAATGCCTGTTATTAGAAATGAGTTTTTTTTTAAACAAAATGAAATATAATAAGACAAATATTTGTCACGTAGATAGGGTGTTTTTATTTTAAAATATAAGCCCCGCCCCCTCCCCAGCGAAGTCCAAGCCCCATTATCATAAAGGTTGGAATCCCTGTGCCCCAGTGGGAAGGTGACATGATGGGAAAGAACTTGAGAGCTCTAGTTCCATCCTTTCCTGTTGAAAGTGAGCCTGAGGCCTAGGGAGCGAAAGGGGATTTGGCCAGAATCACACGGTTCAGGACAGATTAGGGCAGATTAAGGCCTGGGGCTGCAGACATCCAGTGCTGTGTGCCCCAGGAATTAAGGACTGCCACTCACAGGCACTAGGGTGACATTAAGGACGGAGTTTCCTTCCCAACTCTGATCCTAGCAAGGCTGCAGAAGCGGGACCAGTCTGCTACGCTTCTCCTGTATCGCTAGGCCAAGGATGCCAGCGAACTGTCCTTTCTGCCAAGCAACAGTCTTGAGTGAGCTTTGACATACGGAAGCTTATACTGCCAGGGCTAGTGGTCCAGGGAACACCATGGGGGGGCGGGCAGGGCATAGGGAGCACGAGGGAAAAAAGGGGGGAAACAGCAGCACGGCCGTCGCTGTCACTGGTCAGCCATCTCTGTCACTGGTCTATTCCCTCAGGTCTGCTGCAGGCCGGGCCCTGAATGAGAGCAGCAGCTGGGATTCCATGAGGGTCTTTCCTGTCACAGGCGAATGTTTGCCCAGGACGCAGGGGGAGCACATGTCTCAGAGGACAGGGGTCTGAAGAACACTGGAATTCACTAAGAAACTTGTTTGTAAAGACTGGAGTTAATTATTGCATTTTCTTACAAAAATATATTTTGGAAAATTGTATGCTGTCCATTAAAGAGTTTTTGTATACACAGGTCCAGGCCCTCGTGTTTTGCCCTGGTGGACTTGAACCCTTCCCTTGTATACGAGGCCCTCTAGGGAAGCACCTGGGGACCCCAGGCCCCACCCCCCCACACCAGGCACAGCAGCCTCTCAGTTACACTGGCTGAACCTATAGACCCAGCAAATGGGAGGAAAATCGGGCCTGGGGGAGATAACTGGCCTCCGCGTCCTCAGGCGTCCCAGCGAGGGCAGCCAAAAGGACCTCATGTCCCTAGACACACTGGTGAGGGGCTTCCTCTTCCCTTCACTCCTGCCTCAGACATGACTGGGAGTCACCCCCCAACCCCCACGGGGCTGCTGCCCAGAGCAGAGATGCATACTCTGGCAGAGACAAAACAAATAGGAAACACGGAGCTCTGTTCTGGCCCATTTCCCTCCCTACAGGTGTGAGGGGGGAGGCCAGGGACGGCGTCTCCAGGCGGTTCCTCTTCCTCCTGGCATGTATCGAGCCCGTCCTGGATGGGAAACTGTGGGGGAGACTCGCCCTCTCTATCTGGCACCCGACAGTTAATGAGCCTTCTCTCCTGTCACCATGCTGAACTGGGAATCAGGTGCAGAGAGGGAGAAACCCCTTGTGATGATACTCAGTGTGGGGCTGCCCGGCCTTTTACCCGGGCCTGGCCACTCCAGCCCATGCTCAGGCCCAAGTGTCAACAGCACGACACACCTCCAGGATGCAGCCACTGGGACAAGATGCTCTTTCACGGGGAGCTCTGAAGGCAGCTACATCCTGGAGAGAGAGCCAGAGCTGGGCCATGGGTCTTTCAAGGTCAGCTTCAAGACACAGGACGAAGTGCAGGTCCACGGGGCCCACACATGCCCAGCTGCATCTCTTCCCCTTTCCGGGGCAGGTTGCCGACCCTGCTCCCTGCCTGCATTGTCGGTTGTCACTTGACATTTGCTGGGCCTCTGTCACAACTCCCGATCCCAGAAGCTATCCCCCCAAAGCATGCATTTTTGTGCCCTAAGAGTGAATCAAGACTAGGACTGGCTACTATAATTAACACTAGCAAGACAGCTAGAGCTGTTCAGAGACCTTGGCGTTTTGTAGATTAGAGAAACCAGTAGGATCCTGACAAACGGGTCCTGCCACCAACACGAACAGATGGAGAAAATGAGGCAGGAGCTGAGGCAGCAATACAGAAGTAGAAGCCAGGGTTCCCGGCTCCCGGGCCACCCAGCCTGCGGTCCGAGCTCAGGGGAGGCGGCAGGCACAGTGTGTGCCACATCGTTGCCAAGTGTCCTCATTCCTCCTGGGGGTTCCCAACCACTGACACTTGCTGGTGCAGACTTCCTGTCCTTCATCCCTTCACGCCTCTGGGAAGGGCACAGCTGACCGCCTCTGCTTTTCCTGGGTAAGAGCCCAGAGGTGGAGGGTGCCCCGTGGACAGCAGTGAAGCCGTGAAGGGAGGGGGAAGCGTCATTTCTGATGCCCGTCCCCAAGCCTCAGAACATCCCCCTTCAGTCTTTGTCTCCTCTCCCTATTCTCCTGAGACACGTGAATGCAGTGAGCAAAGGAAAGAAGAAAAGTCGCCACGTGTGTTCCTGCGCGGGCTTCCCGGTCATACATCAAGAATCTGAATGGTGAGGGGAGAAGAATGCTGCGGCTGTCACGCATGAGATGTTACAGAGCAGGTTGCGTGCAGCCACACCCATTAGACACTGGTGATCTTCAGCCTGTAGCCTGGAGGCTAGCTTCCACGGGGACCTGGAAGCGCCGGCGCCCCACCTGTGATCAGCACCAAGCCTTCTCTGCCAGAAGTGACAAATAAGTCCGAGGGCATGTCTCACATTTTGATCCTTTTGAGTTAATCCTCTGGAGGGTTAACCAATGAAAGGCCAATTCTTTACCTTCTTTTTTAAAAATTTAATTATTTTTTTGAGTTGGGATCTCACTCTGCTCAGGCTGGAGTGCCTGGCACGGTCGTGGTTCACTGCAGCCTCTACCGCCTGGACTCAGGTGATCCCTCCGCCTCAGCCTCCCCAGCAGCTGGAACTAAAGGAACTCACCACCATGCCTGGCTAATTTTTTTATTTTTTTGTAGAGACGAGGTCTCGCTATGTTGCCCAGGCTGGTCTCCAACTCCTGGGTTCAAGCCATCCTTCCATTCTGGCCTCCCAAAGTGCGAGGTTGACAGGCAGGAGGTCCTGTGCCCAGCCACATTCCCTACCTTCTCACTGCACCTAAGGCTTTCCTGATTCGAGAACACAGATGCTACTTAGAAGCCACACTCACAGCACACACTAGAAATGAAAACGCAGGGAGGTATGGATGATTTGATTTGTAAGCGGAGAAATCCCTATTTTGAATAAAATCAGCTGATACTCCAGAATGTAGAATCACCAACTAAGAAAATGCAGACCAGACCGGGAGCTGGCAGGGCCAACCTCTTTGACTCTACCCTGGTGGCCAGTGCCGCTGTCTGGGAGGTCTCTCAGCTTATCTTCCAGGGTCTTTCCCTTAGCTGGGCACAGGCACCCAGTCCTTCCACCCTTGGCCACACTCTGGTTTCTCCCTTCCCTACACTCATCCTGTCTTAGCTTGGCCTTTCTTCCTAGTTCCCAGCCTGTACAGGCACATGGCCCTAGAGATAACCTGGGAAACACGTTTTCATCAAATAACTTACCAGTGTTCTTTAAAAATGGAAACTTTCCCCAGAGTTTGCCAGCCGGCTCAGTGCTTCTGAGCACCGTGTTGAGGAAAATGCCCAGGGGCCCTTCCAGGGTGTCACCTTCCACCTCTGGATGCCCCAGTGAAGTCCACCTTTCTGAGGAAGAACAGAACAACTGCAAAGTATGCAAACACCCTTGCATATGCATATATTTGCAGCTCCAGCAAACACAAGAGACATTTTGGAGTGTCCATATATAACTTTTTATTAAGAAAATGAACAAAATACATTCTTTCTCCATATGTACATTACCTACAACATAATTCTGCAACTGCAGTTGTTCAGCAGATCACTCTTTTACTCACAAGGTAGTGTTAACATCTTTACCGAACCTGGGATCAAAAAATTATACGGAAAGAAAAAAATCCTAGTAAGTCCATATAGATGGGACAGAAAAAAGACAAACCAGAGAGGATCAGAAGCAGGTGGGAAGGCCGTGGAACACAGCAGAGTCTGACCAAGTGTAAGACAATCCACGGAGTTGGGAGAGAGTAGGCACCAAAAATCGCCCTGTCTAGAAGCTCAGCCCTGCCAGCATTCCCTCATGACTTAGCCATCTAAGACTCAGGTGTTTGGAGCACAGCCAGAGCAGGGCTGTAGACTCCACACATCAGAGTCTCGCCTGAAACACGACTCAGATGCGAGCCTGCAGAACATGTTTGCTGATGGGCAGGGAAACACCATTTTTTCAGAGACATCTGTCCAAGCACGGCAGGGAGCTCTTGTTTCTTGGACTTCTAACTTTAGGTCACTTTGTCTGTCCTGCTTTTGCTTTTGGCCTTAAAAGCACCTCATCCGTTCTGAGAATGAGTTCGACTACGGCCATATAAAAAAAGTCCAGCATCAGCAGAAGGCTCCTCAGGGTACAAACATGCCCCACGTGCCTGCTGCGGTGCACAAGGGCTGCGACATTCCCAAGTCTCAGGAATGGCGTTTCCAGTGACCTCAACAAGGCGGCTCCCTGCAGCTTCCGGGCAGCATATCACATCCACAGCTCGGGTATGGACACATCAACAGAATTACCTTCAGACTGCCCAGAAATGGGCAATGCTTAGAGAATACACGTCAGGGTGGGCACACATGCTTGCAGCCTGGCCCTTCCTCTATGTGGTAAAAGACAGTGAAAAAACAAAAATTAAAAAAAATTTTTTTTTAAATTTTCTGGCCTTTACCACGTCTGGCAACAGAAGAGGTCAAGAAAAATAAAATGAAGAGGTCTCATCAATTCACTAACAGTAGTTTTCCTTTTTTGTATCTAGTGACTTGCTACTTTTGTATGATAAACATTTTTATAATCGCAGAATTCAACAAATGTTATTCTAAGTCCCATAAAAGATAGTTATGTTCCCCAACTTTCAGATGAGCGGATATCTGTGATACCATGCTTCCAGTCCAGACGTCCTCGTCCTCACAAAGGCAGGAGTGTCAGTAAGCAGGCTGGGCGGGGACTCTCCCAGCTATGGATGGGGCTGTGGCTTTCTGCTCTACCTAATTTCCAGTCCAATTTTGGTTTTGGGACACTGTCTCTATCAGAGGGGATCTTAATTTCAGACCACTGAGTACTTCTAATTAATGAAAGTAAAAGAGATGACTTTTAAAACATTCTAACATCTCTCGCAAGCTGCTCATAAATACGTCATTTTGGAAAGATGGAATACTGTCTGTTCCCAGGACCAAGACAAGAAAAAGAGGTCCTCCTCTTAGCTTTCCTGTACTCTTCTTTTAAGGCTAAAGACTCAACTGTACATAGCTTTTGAGCAGTAGTCAGAGAAGGAATCTCTTAAAAAAAAAAAAAAAGAAAAAGGAAAAAATATATATATCCATAAACAAATCTGCTCACAGGAAAATCATACGTTATTTTGCAACTTCTAAATTAAGCTGAAGACTATAAAGGATAATTAATACTATATTATCTAATTTAATTCACTTCAGAAGACAAGTCACAAAAGCAAGCTGGCTTAAAGATGAACATAGTCACAGCACCTCTTGCCTGGAACAGGTGTGATGCTTAGGAAATGAAATCCACTTGTATTTTTCTCAATGGATGGCTTACATGTAAGGAAGAAAACTGTTCACAACTGATCAGTCACCAAATTTTTCTGGGAAAGAAAAAGCTCAAGGAGATAAAGTACAAGACATTTAAAAAAAAACAAAAAACATATCTTCCCTTACAGAAGACTACTCACATCTATCTGTCTGGACTTACGGTAACCTTAGGATGATATCCTATTACCAAATTTGGGGTTGGCCTGGCAATTATGTTCACATATTTTATAACTTTGTATTCAATGCATTTACAAGTCTAGCTAATGTGCACATGTAAAATTAAGCCAAAGCCAGGTACGGTGGTTCAGCCTATAATCCCAGCACTTTGGGAAGCCAAGGCAAGAGGATTGCCTGAGCCCAGGGGTTCGAGACCAGCCTGGGCAACTTGGCGAGACCTAGTCTCTACACTAAGTAACAAAAAAACTAGTTGGGCGTGGTGGCATGCGCCTGTAGTTCCAGCTACTTAGAAGACTGAGGCAGAAGGATCACCTAAGCCCAGCAGGTTGAGACTGCAGTGGTCATGAGCATGCCACTGCACTCCAGCCCAGGTGACCAAGAGTGAGACACCAACTCACAAGGAAAAAAAAAAATTAAGCCAAGCCTTTACAAAGGTATCTAGGGCTTCCAAAGTAGGAAATTTAAAAAGGTAAAGCCCCACATCTTTCCTCACTTTCCCCCTTTCCTCTCAAGAAGGCACATAAAGCCACCAGAAGGCAACACGTTAAGGCAGTCACCAGCAAACCCCTGATGGCACAGCCCAGATGGCGTGAGACCCTCTCCTCTGTTGTGACTGAATTTAAAAAGCTCAGTGGTGGCGGGGCTCACCCTACGCTCTCTAATCCAATCAATCACTTTGCAGATGTGGAGGGAATAAGCCAAAATTATTAAATACTTTAATGCCAAGCCTCGAACGTGTTATTTCTTGGCAGAGCATAATAAAACAGAGGCCTCTAGATCACATATAATTGATTTCAGGGCATGGAGGCTAACGTTGGCTAGATTCTGTATAAGTTATGTAGGAAATGACTGACCATTTTCTTCCTATTTTAAAGGACAGAAAATGAACACCTGTCAAATGACACCAGCTAAACTGTAATCAAGGCTTTCTTGAGATCTGTTAACAAAGTTCAAAACTGGCTACGTGAGCGACTCCTTGATCGCGCGCGGGCCCGTGCAATATGTCCCACACAGATGCTTCTCCTTCTGCCAGTGGACTTGGCACTCACAAAGTACTGAGTGAAACCGAAGAACACCAGTCCCCTTGGGCTGGTCTTTGTGGCAGGCAGCTCAGACATCTAAACCCACCGCATGGTGCAGAGCCATGCTATGCCGCAGCAAGGGCTTGCCTCAGTGAACAAGCACGTCCCTCGGGAGCCTGACCTGCGGCTGGAGTGTTTCCCCTGTGGATCCTTGGCAAGGAGCAGGCTGCGGGAAGAAGCTGCTTGCCTGGCTTGGGGCTTGGAGCCCGCAACACTGGGCTCTTTTTTTTTTTGAGACGGAGTCTCACTCTGTTGCCCAGGCTGGAGTGCAGTAGCACATTCACGACCACCCCAGCATCAACGTGCTAGGCTCCTGTGATCCTTCTGCCTCAGCCTTCCAAGCAGCTGGAACCACAGGCATGCACTACCATGCTTGGCTAATTTTTTTTTGTTTTAATTTATTGTAGAGATGAGGTCTTGCCATGCTGCCTAGGCTGGTCTCGAAGCTGTGGGCTCAGGCAATCCTCTTGCCTGACCTTCCAAAGTGCTGGATTACAGGCTTGAGCCACCGCGCCCGGCCTGAGCTCTGTTTTAAGACCTCCAACAGCCACTGGGAGAAGGGCAGAAGGGAACTCACCGAGGGACAGTGCTGCGCAAAGACAGTTCAGAACCAAACACTCTAGAAACGCGAGTGTAGAGCCCTCTGACAGTCTTCTCCCAGCACCCCCTTCAGTCACTCAGGGCTGGAAATGAAGAGCTGTGATTTTCCTTTGGATGTGTGAACCTTCAACTCCGTGAGCAAAAAGCTCCTATTTTTCCTGTTCTAACAGATCTTCCTCCCCCTTTCTAGTTCTGCTCCTGGGGTCCAGTGCCTCCAAGTCAAAAATGCCAAGCAGGGCGCCCTGAGCAACCCAGGACATGGCCCACATATGTGGCAGTGCTCACCGAGGTCGTCTGAAGGGTAGATGGAAAGGAAGACATGCTTCTTCCCAACTACGCCTCAGAACTGGTATACTTCCCACTCAGCACTCCCCTCTGTGGTTGCTGGCTCCATAGTTCTCAGATAACATCCACAAAACAACTCTGTCTTCAAGCAAGCCCGGCAGTGTCTGAGACACGAGAGCGTATCAGCAAATCATATTTCCAAATGATGACTCCAATGTAGAAGCTGAGCCAGACCCGCCCTTCCGTTGTGTTGTTAAGCTGAGAACTGAAGGAGTCCAGGTCAAGGTCTCTGACTTTAGCGATTCACCTGACAGAGAAGACAGGCAGCGACCTTTCCCATGAGGGCATTTCTCTCGGCACCACCAGAAAACCTGCCTCCCTATACCCTCTAGCAACTCTTTACAGAAGGGCCACAGACGCCACTGACAGATGGATTCATCTGGCTACGACGGGAATAAGGTTGAGTCATCTGGAATTGCAGCTAAATTCACATTCCTGAGGGGAAGGGATATTTATAAGGCTGTATTATTATTATTATTATTATTATTATTTGAGTCAGAGTCTCTCTCTGTTGCCCAGGTTAGAGTGCAGTGGCACGCTTATGGCCTCCACAGTCTCAATCTGCTGGGCTAAGGCAATCCTTCTGCCCCAGTCTTCCAAGTAGCTGGAACCACAGGCACATGTCACCATGCCCGGCTAATTTTTTGATTTATTGTAGAGACGAGGTCTTGCCATGTTGCTCAGGCTGGTCTGGAACCCCTGAGCTCAGGCAATCCTCTCGCCTCCTCCTCACAAAGTGCTGGGATTACAGGCATGTGCCACCATGGCCAGCCAAGGCTGCATTAATTTAAGAAAAAGCAAAACAGCAAACATTTCATGCCAACTGATACTATTCCTAATAAACAACCATATGAGAAATATAAAGCCGGTTCTTAATACAAATTCCAACTTCAAAAAATCAACACTATTCACAGGAAGGAGAAACAGCAGCCGCCGGCGCGGGGGGTTGCAGGGGGGGGAGGGCGCCCTGGGTCAGGGGCCAGGGGCTATGCGGAATCCCAGGTGCTCTCTGATGACATGTGTACCTTACCAATAGTTCTTTACCCAGCGTTTTTAGGCCAGACGAGAAGCCACCACAGCATCCTCCCTCAGAGCCGCCAAAGCCATTAGGACCACTCCCAGATAACAACAACCCA
>CAUYQG010167393.1:0-15269 GCA_963574415.1 Tarsius wallacei
ACAGAGATTATCCCCCGCAAAAGCTAAAAAAGCTGAATACAATAAATCTGGCATGTTTGAATTAAGGATTGGTAGAAAGTAAAATTTAAGTTGGGCCTTCAATAATGTGACATAGAAACATTATTTGTAGTCGAAAACAAAAAAAATTGGACTTACAAATGTGCTCTTAGAACAGAACCCGTTCGTGTGTAAGGGGACTTGCTGTATCTTCTTGTACTGTACTCTCCATTCTCCTTCTTGTGAGGATATGACACACAACCTGCATGACAAGATGGAAAGAGATGAGTGATGCAGGTGTCACGATGAGCATCAGGCTCCTTCTGACCATCTGAGGATAGCTCAGAAGCAGGATCATCTGATTCCGGTGACCTTGGGTCATCGAGCCAAGTCCATGGTTGGATATCAGGAGCAGACGATGTTAATGGTTAGAAACCCTCCAAAGCTGAAGGTATTTTTGCCAAAACTTTTTGAAAGAACATTGTAATTAGATGGCTCTTTCTTTTTAACTCATCCAAGTGTTGCTACAGAGGCTATAATCCTTTGGTGATCATATGAGTGACTTCAATGCTGCAACCTATTCAAGGATCATATTCCATAATTTTTTCCTTTAATGTCTGTGCAACCTGAAACACCGCAGTTTCTGTAATGTTCACATTGCTGGTTCTGCCTTGGTTTCTTCTTCTTCCTCTTCCTTTATAGATGGCTCAACAAGTTTTTCCAATTGTTCATGAACACTTCTTGATATCCTTTGATATGTTCTGCCACCTCTTCATCAAGCATGTTGACAAATCCTTCTCCACCAACTCCGCATGAAAGATGCAAAGACAGAAGTTAGATTGGAAAATATAGTTTATTTAAAAGTAAATGAGAGAGAGAGAGAAAGAGAAGATTCACCTCCCCAAGGTAGGGAAGAGGGCCAAAGCCAGGAAACATGGCAACAAACATAGCTCAAAGAGCACATGCCCACACCAGAGTTCAGTAAGGCAATGGCAAATGGCTGTTCATGGGTGAGTCCTTTTAACTTTTCCCATTGAGGGGGGAAGGTTATTAAGGTGATCGGGTGGTGGTCTGCTCCATGTCATCACGAAAGGGGCAGGTAAACACAGGTACTGATGTCTGGTGATGGACAGCAGGCAGATGGGTGGGTTAGTCACATGATTGCTGCCAAGGGAAGGGGTTTTTCCTGCAGGAGACTTGTCAGATGTTTGCAATCCACAATCTCATTAGCAAAAAGGTGGCCTATTATCATTTCTATGGCTCTGTCCTTGTCTTGCATCTGATGGAGATTTGCCAAGGGGGTGGGGTAGGCTGCTGCTTGGCCTGCAGTAGAATGAGCCCTTCCTAAAACCTGCCTATTGGAAATTTATCTATCTATGTCTAACCTGTGCTGGAGTCAAAGTGTGTCAGGGTAAAGCCTAGGCAAAAATGGCTATGCTGAGGCAAAAGACTATGCTAAACTAAGTTTATCCGAGGTTTCATTAGGTGCCTCCTTTCATCTTACTGCGTGAATGATTTGCCTAACTTCTCCATCCATCCCTGGAAAGCCTTTCTCCTTAATCAACTTCTTTAACTCTGCTAGACATATGGCAGCAGATGATATCTTCATCAGCAGATGCGATCTTTCCAGTAATTTTTGTGTTTTTTCAAGCCAAAGCTATTCCTGAATCAGCGTAACCATCCTTGCTTACTTGCTTGCTTGCTTATTTACTTACTTGCATCCTTACTGTTAGGGTACGGCAAGGACAGGGTGAGGGTGGAGAGGCGCAGGGGAGACGCGCAGCACTGCCAAGGCTGGCAACCCGGAGGTGTGCACTGGGAACCCAAAGATCCTAGTAAATTGCAAAGAATTGCAACACACAGAGGTGAGAGAAGAAAAGATTTATTTAAGAAAAGTTCACCCCCCACAGACAGGGAGTGGGCCTACACTCTAGGTGAGTATGGCGTCATAGCCCCCCAGAGTCCTGGGTTAAATCCTTCCCTTGGAGATGTTGCACATTGACTGCCGTGACTGCTGTGACTTCCTTATCGAAGACCTGTGGATGATCCTGTGACACAGAGAGTCATTAATGTCCACCCACATTATCATAGCCCCTAGAGAAGGGCGTGACAAGGATTCTAATGCTCCTGCACCTTCCCAAACGACATTCCTTAGACCTAATGGAGGGTGTACCTCCCCTTATCGCCTAGGCATTCCCAGTGGGTAGCTTCGGGGGATCCTTGGCTTCCCTGTAGATAGTGCCCAATTTACTGGAAGATTGAATCCCCACATGCTCTCCCTCTGAGCGGTTATAACTTTTGTAATTACAAGTTTCATGACTTTTACAATCCTTGACCAATGCATGATGTCTTAGGCCTTGTAAATTCCCTTTACTCTAGGCAAGCTTGATTGCCGCTACGAGATACCTCTGATACCTGGAAGTCTGTTTCTGAAAAGACAAAAAGTTAATTATACCTAAAGTGTGCATTTCTCCAAAAGCACAGCTTCTACTTTCTCATCATTGTGTCAGGGTTTAAGAACAAGATGAAAAATGGCTTCCCACTCTCGGTCTGTCCTTTCAATCACTTGCTTGCTGTGCCTTGATTCAGGGGGCCGCTTGCTGAAGTCTTCATTTAAGCTCAATAATTTCTGGTGAAACATGTTGTGTCACTCAGAACACGTTTTCTGTTCAAGTCTTCCACCCACCAAAGTAATGCCTTTTCCATCTTAACTAAGCACTTATCAGGCATGGTGGACTAACGTTTGCAGTTCGAGGGTCTCTTTTTCTTTCTTCACAATTTCAGGAATAGAAGATTCGTTCTCACGTAGATCTTAGCAAACTCAGCAGCGGTTTTTTTGTTTTGTTTTGTTTTGTTTTGTTTTCCTGAGTGGAGAACTTTCACCTTTTCACTTAAAGGACTTCACCAAACGAATTCTCTTTGGGATATCCGGACTGCCAGCATCACTACTCCTGCACTTTGCAGGCATGATTAAATGAAACAGCGGGAACGAAACACAAGCTCTGCGATCCAAGAGCCTACACGGCAATAGAGATGCTGCTGATTGACTGATGGGCGAGAGCGGGAGCGCCTGGATGCTGGACGAAGGGCGGGTCCACATCCCGGTGGATCAGCGCGGCAAGATACAGATGTCACCGGGGTAGTCAGCGCAGCGGGCGATTTAAAACTGATTTTTTTCTGGAATTTTCCGAGTAATATTTTTGAACCGAGGCTGACCGCGGGTAAACTGAAATTGCAGAAAGTGTGGAGGGAATACTAGATTAATGCTTCCAACTTCACTTTTTGCAGAACTGAGTGTGACTTGCGACTTTCGGCCTGAAAGGTGTAAGCCAGAATCACCGCCACCTCCTCCACTCCAGTCCTATCCCCGCACGACTCTGGCCTGCGTGACTCAGCCAATCAGAACTGCAAGGGTGAGTAGTCCAGCCAATCAGGGCTGCAGGGGTGAGTGTCGTCACCGTGCCAGAGTCCTCGCTAATTTCCGCACTCCTTTTCTCCGCCCTGCCTCTCTGCTACTTGTTGAGAAGTGTCCTGCGGCCATTTTGGATTCGGGCGGAAATGAAATTAAAACTGCGTTGTTAGAAGCCTAAAAATCAAAGTAAAGATAAACGCGCATTCAACCCACAAGGCTAGAGAGGCGGCAACTTCGCAGACCCAGCGGGCGGCTGCGGGCGGTGAGCAAAACGGAGGCGTCCCCAGCGCCCACACTCAAGATGGCGCCCGCCGAGACTCGCGGCGCGGCCTCTGTATCGCGGTTCCTGGGTCGTTCGCCTCAGCGGTGGCGTCGGAGGGCGGAGCCGGCGTTCTGTCCCATTTCCGGACCCGTCTCTATGGCAGGGGAGGCACCCGATCCCCAGAAGACTGTGTAGTGGTAACAGCCCGGGAGAGGCGAGGGTGGTTGGCGTCCACAGGGGCGAGAAGGGGCCTGGAGCCAAGACCCTCGGCCTCCTCCCCGCAGGTAACAGGAGCGCCGCGGCCTCCGGCCTCACGGTGCGGGGTGGGCGCGGGAGCGGGCTGCGCTGCGGGCCCGCGGCCGGCGCTCTCCAGGGCGGCCTCCGGGAGGTGCGGGAGGTGCGGGGCCGGCGGCTCCGGAGGTGGGGGCGTGCGCCGCTGGCCGGTCGGGTCCGGGTCGCGTCGGGGCCGCGGTCCCAGCCCGGCAGCCTGGAGTCGCTCCGGTGCCTGGGAAGGCGGCTTCCTTCTGGATCCAGGGCCCGTGTCGAGTCCCCCAAGGCCCAGCTGGCGCCTGTCTTTGCGCGGTGGCTTTATTCTGCTTCGAGTCAAGAGGACACCTTCTCGGAAGGTCACATTTAGGAAACCACGTGAGATACTCGGAGTCCGGAAGAGTGTGGGGGTCACGGTGACTACTGAAATTTTAAGGACCCGTGTCCTTACGACACTGTGTCTCCTGCCCGCGGTCATACTTAGCTCTTTCGGTCCGTGAAGACTCCGTTGTCACTGCTTGTCAGCGAGCAGTGCGGGCTTAGTCCGGTTCCGCGAAACTGGTGAACACGAAGGGCTGGGGGATGTTATCACGAAAGACCAAGATGTCAGTGAGTGTGTCCTTAGACTCCGCGCAGGCCGTTGCCTTGGGGACTTTCAGCTAAGGGAGGAGGACCGAGAGAATCTCGGCTAGTAGCTTGGAAAAGAACTACAGAAATATTTCCCTAGAGGACACGGGTTTCTTAGTTGAGTGAGTTGCCTTGTGGCCTGGATGAGGGTTTCCGCAATCCACAGGTGGTCCAGAAACTTATGTGTTCTCCAGGTGAGCTAAAGGGTGGAGGAAGAAGGGTACACACGTTTTTAAAGGGAAGACCGATGCATGTGCAAGGCGGAGCTTGCCGACCCAGCGCATGATTACAGGGTGGGGATGACAAATTCAGCCTAATGCCTGTTCTCTGATAGGAGAATGTCGTTTTCTGTCGTCTGTGACTTTTTAATTTCAAAGCTTGCAAGCAGGATTTTGTGTTTTTCCTCAAAACAAGAAAGAACATTTTGGAAGTCCAAGTGTTACGGTTCAGTAAGTCCATTTTAGCCGAATTATTTTTAAAGCGCTCTTTGTATCAACAGTGTATTTGCCTCTTTATAGTTGTGTGAAGTAGAGAATTAAGACCTACTGCTTTAAGACATTCTCAGATTGCAACCATCAATACACCTAATTATTTTTCCCCATAAAATTTGCAGTGGACACGATAACCCTTCTGCTGTCAGTCACACTGATGATATTAGTAGCCTCTGTCACCATTTAACATGTCTTCAAAACAAGAAGATAGCATCCTTTCTCTCCATTTCTCTGATGAAACTGAGCCATCTCTTTTAGAGTTTTTTTTTTTTTTTAGTTGGAATCTCACTCTGTCACCCAGGCTGGAGGGCAGTGGCACGCTCCTGACCACTGCAGTCTCAATCTGCTGGGCTCAGGTGATCCTTCTGCCTCAGCCTTCCAAGTAGCTAGAACTACAGGCACATGCCACCATACCCGGTTAATTTTTTGATTTATTGTAGAGATGAGGTCTCGCCAAGTTGCCCAGACTGGTCTTGAACCCACAGACTCAGGCAATCCTCTCACCTTAGCCTCCCAAAGTGCTAGGATTATAGGCATGAGCCACAGCTCCCAGCCTCTCTTTTAGATTTTTAAGTGCCATTTCTAAAATACATTGCTAAAAAAAATTACAAGGTTTAATCTCTTCCTAAGTGCTATTGTTAGTTACCTTGTAATGGAATTCATTATTAATCTAAGGTCAGTAGGCATTGTGAGGCTCAATATTCCTATGAGGAAGTACCTTGCTCTTTAGAAATTAGTTAAATGTCTTGTCTCCTCTCTGACTGCCATTCGTGTCATCAGGACACTGCCCCTGGTCACAGTCTTAGCTCCCTTGGGTACTAACATTAAAACTAAATAAACAGCATGGTTTTCTGCCAAGAAGATGTTCATTTACTTAACAGCTCCTTATTCTGTGTGTTGATTGTGAAAGCTATATTTTGTGACTTCTCAGAAGGAAGTTGGACTAGCTTTGCATATACACTTTTCAGAGTAACCCTCTGTAACCCATTCCTCTCCTGTCTGACTGGTTTTTCAGGCAGAAGTTAAAAGACAAGTATAGTTTTCTGCTTATGAAATGACAGTTGATTTTGAAGAACTAGACCCACTCCAGCAACCTCAGGGAGGGGACTGATAGGAAGGGTGTCACGAGTCAGTGAAGGCAATGGATTTGAAGCTGGCCTTGCGGTGGCTTTGAGTGGCAGGGAGTAATGTGCCCTTTGAAGATAACTAAGCTTCTCCCACCATTTGATTTTTTTTCATGCTACTGCCAACTGACCTCTGTGCTTGCCAAGTTTCTGATTTCACGTGGTGTTGGTTTGCCGTACCCCTGACTCTTTCTCATGGCACCCTTCTGTCTTGGCTCTGCTGCTAAAAGACAAAACTCTTTCTTCTTAGTTTACATTTCTGGGGGATACTGTGGTCAGGCCAGTTTCTTTCTTCATTCAGGCCTAGAGATGGCTTATCTGTGAGTTGACTGCCCATTGTCACAGTAGGTGTCTGAACCATTGTGCCCAAGAAGAGGGAGCAAGGCCCAGGTGCTAAGCATGATTCTCCTTACTCAGCTGGAAGTAGTCGCTGCACCACATCTCCAGAAGAGGAGGATTAGTTACTTTTTTCCATGGTCCTCCATAAACTGCTTGTTACATAAAGCTGAGATAACTGGGGATTTTTTAGTGCTGTGTTTTCTTCTCTTTTTTTTTTTTTTTTTTTGAGTTGGTGTTCCTACTCTGTTACCCAGGCAGGAGTGCAGTGGCATAACGGCTTATCACAGCTTCAAACTTCTGGGCTAAAGCTGTCCTCCTACCTTAGCCTCCCAAGTAGTTGGGGCTACAGGTGCATGCCAGCACATCCAGCTAATTTTTAAATTTTTCGTAGAGATGAGGTCTTACTAGGTTGCACAGACTGGTCTCAAACTATTGGGCTCGAGTGATCCTCCTGTCTTGGCCTCCCAAAGTTCTGGGATTACAGGTGTGAGCCACTGTGCCCAGCCTCTCTCATTTTTTTTTTGAGTCAGAGTCTCACTCTGTTGCCCAGGCTGGAGTGCAGTGGCATGCTCATGACCACCCCAGCATCGACCCGCTGGGCTCAGGTGATTCTTCCACCTCAGCCTTCCAAGTAGCCAGAGCTAAAGATGTGCGCTACCACGCCTGGCTGATTTTTTGATATATTGTAGAGATGAGGTCTCACCAAGCTGCCCAGGCTGGTCTCAAGTCCCTGGGCTCAGGCAATCCTCTCACCTCAGCCTTCCAAAGTGCTGGGATTACAGGCTTGAGCCACCGTACCTGGCCTCATTTTTTAAGAGATAAATTGCTAGGTAGGTAGGAAATCAGTGGATTTGTTACAAAGCAGACTGAGTTCTTGCCCTCAATTTTTGAATTGTGAAAAACTTCTATTTTAAATAGCATTAGCCCTTATACACATTGTGTTTCCTAAGTGATGGAGTCTGGATCTGTGGTCACTTGAGTTTTGTTTTAAGTGTGTGTTTTGAGCTGTGGTACATGCTCTAATAGCGTAAAAAGTGTAATAGCGTAAAAAGTGTTGTATGGAACTTCACCAAAGGGGAAGACTCTAAGTAGAGGGTCTTTGTGTAATGATTATCAGGTTTCTGTTGTCCAAGGAATATAGATTTTTTTTTTTTTTTTTGAGCCGGAGTCTCACTCAGTCACCCAGGCTGGAGTGCAGTGGCAGGCTCAGCCGCTGCAGCCATAAGCTGCTGGGCTCAGATGATCCTTCTACCTCAGCCTTCCAAGTAGCTGGAACTACAGGCACATGCCACCATGCCCGGCTAATTTTTTCATTTATTGTAGAGATGAGGTCTTGCCAAGTTGCTCAGGCTGGTCTCGAACCCATGGGCTCAGCCAATCCTTTTATCTCGGCCTCCCAAAGTGCTGGGATTATAGGCATGAACCATCATGCCCAGCCCTTTGAATACAGATTTTAAACTGAAATTTATAAAGGCCTACATAGAATTATCGCCTGTGTTATTTAGAACTAGCAATTTGCTCACCAAATTGCCAGAGTTAGTAAGAACTCTTTTTATTTTTTAATTTTTATATTATGGTAAAGCCAGAACTGAAAATTGACTGCCACACATTTTTCAGTCATATGTTGCTTGGCCTATACAGGCTTAAAATAAATTTGAGCCAACATTGATATGTATGGAGATTTCCATATAACTCTTCAGACTCTTGTTCTCTTAAGATAAATAGCGTGATCCAACAACCTGGAACTGCGTCCTAGTTAAACTTTGTGGTGGCTGCAACCCTCTCCAGGGGTCGCCTGTGCTGTGCAGCCAGCTGACCCCACTGCCCTGCCCTGCCCCACTTCCCTGCCCCACCAGCACTGCTAGGAGCTGCCGTTGCCTGTGTGACTGTGAGCTTATGTCCCTGTTGTAAAGAAACATGTTCACATGTGGGAGGTTTGGAAGGTGCAGGCATGTGTGTGTGTGAAATTGCCTATAATCTGACTCCCACAGCAAACCTCTGTTAATACTTCAGTGTAGTTTATTCATGTCTGCATGTGTATGTATGCGTATATGCATGTATTTCTTTTTAAAGCATCTTTGTGGAGGTATAATTGACATAGAATAAACTAGACATAAAGTGTACAGTTGTGTAAGTTTTGAAATTGCTATCATCATAATCATCATAATCAAGATAATGAATCTGTCCATCCTCTCAGTCTCCTTGGTTACACTTTCCCCTCTTCTGGTCCTCGTAACTGGGCCCCGTCACCAAGAAACCACTGAACTATTTTCTGTCATAGAGTAGTTTGCATTTTCTAGAATTTTGTGTATGTATGGGGTTTTTCTTTTAGCTTTTGAGATTATACAGTTTTGCAGTTTCTCCTTTTTACTTGGCATAACTTTGAAGAGTAGTGAAATTGCACTTTTTTTTATGTTTATTGTCGTTTGTATTTCTTTAATGAGTTGTCTTTTGTTTTTCAATATTTCACTGACGTTTCAGTGTTTTTCTTGGCTTCTGTGAGCTCTCCATTTGTTGATATGTTTTCATCATTGTTACAGATATTCCCCAATTGTATTGCTTTCCTTTATAGTTTTAAGTTATTTTAGACATACAGAAGTTTTATTGTGTCTGCATAATCAAGTTTTCAACATTTTTCTTTGTGAGGCAGGACATATGAGCAGGTTAGGAAGTATAAATTACTTTATTCTATTTTTAATGGCCTTTCCACTCTGAAAGGGTTTGAATGTGGTGGAGTTTGGGGAGAGACAGTATTGCATGTGACTATACTAACAATGCATTTTCTCTTGAGTTGTTAAATGGCAAGTATTGCTGGTAACTTGCTGAGCATTTGCCGCTTTTATTATCAAACATGCTAGTAATGAGGGTTGCAGAAACTAGTAGGTTTGAGTAGCTGTGCCTGGGTTTCTCTTGCTGGTGTTGCAGATAGAGATTTAAGTCTGCACTTGTTTTCTGTTTTCTTTTAGATCGCTTGGCTTGGAGGAGGTGCTGCAGTACTGCCTCACTGCATAAGGGATGGGATCGGAGAACAGTGCTTTAAAGAGCTACTCCCTGAAAGAACCAGCATTTACCTTACCCTCTGGGCTTGCTGTCTATCCTGCTGTACTGCAAGATGGCAAATTTGCTTCGGTTTTTGTGTATGAGAGAGAAAATGAAGACAAGGTTAATAAAGCTGCCAAGGTACCATAATAGGTGATGACTTCATAGTTAGTACTTTTTACTATTTTGTTTTCTATTAAAAAACATAAAATTAATAGAGGTCAAAAAGGTAAGGTCATAAGAACTAGTGTTTTTTTGTTTTTGAGTCAGAGTCTCAGTCGCCCAGGTTGGAGTGCAGTGGTATGCTCACAGCCACTGTAGCCTTGACCTGGCGATCCTTCACCTCAGCCTCCCTAGTAGCTGGAACTATATAGGCGTGCATGACCAAGCCCGGCTATGTTTTTGATTTATTGTAAAGATGAGGTCTTGCCAAGTTGCCCTGGCTGGTCTCGAACCCCTGGGCTCAGGCAATCCTCTCACTTTCACCTCCCAAAGTGGTGAGATTACAGGCATGAGCCACTGCACCTGGCCTAGAACTAGTATTTTTTCATTCATGTCCTTTAAAAACATAGTTGTTCTTACTCTGTGGCACCTGTCTTCAACTTGCATGACATGGTCGGGCATCATGGCTGTAGCCATAAAGTGTCTTAAAACTCAGACTTTTATCATCAAAGTTTGTTGTTTTTTTTAGTGAGAGTTAAGGAAACAGTTTCACATGGCTAACATAAGACAAGTTAATCTAGCTTTGCAAAAATGCTGTTCAATATTGACAGTATTTTAATTAGCATGTTGATGATGGGCTTAGAAAGGAAGTATTTTAGGAACTTGACTATTTTTTTCTTTTCCTGAGTCATCATGATGCCCCAGAGAGAATGTTGGACTAGAATGCTGAACTGCGTGCTCCACAGAAGTCTTGGATTCAGGCTCTTGTTCTTGTTGCAGGACCTTAGGTCATTATTTGATGGTGTATGGTGTATCTATTTTTTTCTTTTTTCTTTTTTTTTTTTTGAGTTGGGGTCTCACTCTCTCACCCAGACTGGAGTATAGTGGCATGATCACAAGTCATCACAACCTTGACCTCCTGGGCTCAGGTGATCCTTTTGCCTCAGCCTTCTGAGTAGTTGGGACTATGGGCACCAGCTACTGACACTACACCCAGCTAATTTTTTTTGACTTTCTGTAGAGAACAGGCCTCACTGTGTTGCCCAGGCTGGTCTCAAACTCCTGGGCTCAAGTAGTCCTCCTGCCTTGGCCTCCCATAGTGCTGTGATTATAGGTGTGAACTACCGCACCCAGCTGATGTTGTGTTTTTGATTGTGCATAGTTATAAGATGGTTCCTAAGGAAAAAGGCATATGTAACAATTCTGTCAAGATGCATTTTCTAGTCATGCATTGTGGTAAAAAGCGTATCTGGCTGGTTTATTGCTAGATAATTTTGCTTTTTGGTAAAACCACATTTTTATCTCTTTTCCCACTTAATCTAGTCATTGTTAATTTTTTATTGTGATTTTACTAAAGACAAAATACCTTGCTTTACTGTCTTATTCTCACATACCTCCTGCTATTTTCATCTAATAAAATTGTGCATATTGTTTTTTAATAATAACTTACTAACTATTGTTAGTGAGGTACTAGAGATTTATAATCTTAGATTTTTGTGGGTTTTTTTGTTTTGTTTTTGTTTTTTTTGAGGCTATAAGATTTTTTAAAAAATTTTATTACCCTTTATGGCTCATGTGCTAAATAACCCAGATCATCAAGTTTTTTTTTTTCTTTGGATTATAAAATATAGTTTATTTAAAAGGTAAATTAGAGAGAGAGAAAGAGGAGATTCACCTCCCCAAGGAGGGGGCCAAAGCTTAAGAAAACATGGCCATCATCAAGTTTTTAAAGGGAAAAAACAAAACAAAACAAAGATTCACTCACGATGTTTGAGGACTTCTGAGCTGTAGGAATTGCGAAGCTTGAGGAAGAAGCTTAGTATCCACAGGTGACCTTTTAAGTCATGACTGAGTATTTGGAAATAGATAGTCCTTGTCTCTTTTTCAACTGTGTTGTTACTTTGAATCCACAGGCTGGAATCTGGGAGATTTGAAATGGCAACAAAGTGATAAAGAGTTTAGGTTCTCAGAATGTTTCTGATCATCTCAAAAACTAGGTCATAGGACTTAGAAATGTAGGACTTATTTGATGCATTAGATTTTAGGAATTTGATATCCTAGGTATGCGAAATACTGAAACAATGTAGTTAACTTGTCTGACTTTCTCTAGAGTTTGGATTCCTGATCCTACCTCTGATAGTTTTAATGACTATTTCAAGTGGATATATAGTGTTTTCTTTGGCAGATATTGTATAATAACTATACTCGTCCTGTACTGTTAAAAGTAAAGAGTAACAATCACAGTATTCTGTGAGGCCCATGAGAATAAAATGAAATACAGGTATAAGCTCTAGCCACAAAACAAGAGAAATACTAGATCCATCAGTCCATCTCATGTTATCTTGAATTCATAAGCGGTAATTATTCATATAATGTGTTCACTGGTGATTATGATTCATCTCTAACTAGTAATCTTTAAGTAATAGTAAATCCTAAGTTAGAATTTTGTTACTATTAGTTTACTGTAAACTAAGGGCTTATTCGGGGTTCATGGTAAGCTTACAAAAATGGTTGCTGTCAGGAATCATATGGGACTCTAGGAATAGTAGAAAGATCCTATATGGTGTTCTGTTTAGTATTCATGGAGGCATTATGCTCTTCTTCATGGTAGATTCAGGCTGTTTTGTGAAAGGGTTGGTGAGCATAGTTGAGAACCCACATTATGTGGCAAGATAAAGAAATGGAAGAGATGACTGCTGTGCTCAAAGGAGCCTCCCGCATATATGTATACATGTATATTTTGTACTTTATATTATATATGTATGTATAAGGTACTTATGTGATGTTTTTACTGTTAAGATGTGTGAACAAAAAACTTTGGCAATCACTTTTCTAGATAATGAAAATAAAGTTTGAAAAATGTTTAAATATTTTAAGGGGATTAAATGATAAAAAAGTAAGAAGACAAGATAAACAAAGTTAAAATGTTTTGTAAATGTATTTTACATGCATTGATGATCTATGGCTGGGGTGGGTAATCTTAGGCCTGGGATAAGCTAGGAATGAATTTTACATTTTTAGAGGGCTGTTAAATAGAAAAAAACAAAACAAAACAAGGAGAAAATAGGCCGCAGAGACCATGTAGCCTTCAAAGGCAAATATTTACTATCTGACCCTTCACAGGAAGTGTTTGCTAACTGCTGGTCTATGAGGTGCATGCATTAGGATAAGTCTAAAGTACTAATTGGTGGCTCAGTCTGTGATTTTAGTTTTGTGAATTGAAAAGAATATGTTTTGCAGTTGTTGGGTGTAGTGGTTTCTAAATTTAATTAGATCAAGATTGTTGACATTATCATGCTTCCTGTATTTTCATTATCTTTTGTGGAGAGGAGGATAGTTCTATTGAATGCTGAGAGAATGACATTAAAGACTCCAGTTGAAGCCGGGCTCAGTGGCTCAGCCTGTAACCCCGCGCTTTGGGAGGCTGAGGTGAGTGGATTGCCTGAGCCCGAGGGGTTCAAGACCTGCCTGGGCAACTTGGCGAGACCTCATCTCTACAATAAATCAAAAATTAGCCGGGCATGATAGTGCACGCCTGTAGTTCCAGCTACTTGGAAGGCTGAGGCGGAAGGATCGCCGGAGCCCAGCAGGTCGAGGCTGCAGTGGCAGGGAGCATGCCACTGCACTCCAGTCTGGGCGACAGAGACTCCAACTCAAAAAAAAAAAAAAAAAAAAAAACTCCAGTTGTAGCTGTGGGATTGTCCATCTCTTCTCTTCACTTTGCCAGTTCTTGTTTCATGTGTATTCTGGCTCTGCTGTTATGTACATGCACATTTATGATTATGTCTTTTTAATAAGTTTTCTCTCTTTTTTTCTTAATTGTTTTTTATTTTAAAGATTTGGGGTACAAATCAGGTTAGGTATACAAATGTTGATTATGCAGGTACCCTTGTTGATGAGGTGTGCCCCTCCCTTTCCTGGCATTTTCCCCCAACTGTCAATCCCAACCCCCATCTGCTGGCGGTTTTCTACTACTGCCAATCCCTTTCTTATAGTATTATGGTACTTGTTCAAGATCTGCTTATGAGTGAAAACATATGGTACTCTGTTCTTTGTTTCTGTGATAGAGCACTTAGTATGGTAGACTCTAAATCCATCCAAGTTGCTACAAAGTCTATATGTTTATCCTCCTTTATGGCTGCATAATATTCCATTGTGTATGTGTACCACATTTTTTTATCCAGTCCAGCTTTGATAGGCAACATGGTTGGTTCCATGTTTTTGCTATTGTGAATAGAGCTGCAACAAGCATGCATGTACAGGTATTTTTATGGTAGAATGACTTTGAGTTCCTCCAGGTATATTCTCAATAGGGGGATTGCTGGGTCATATGGAAGGTCAATTTCTAGTTCTTTCAGAAATCACCATACTATCTTCCAAAGTGTTTGCACTAATTTTCATTCCCACCAGTGATGTAGAAGCATTTCTTTTTCTCTGCATCTTCGCCAGCTTTTGTTGTTGTTTGTTTTATTAATGGTGGCCATTCTTACTAGGGTTAGATGGTGTCTCAATGT
Organism: Tarsius wallacei; assembly: GCA_963574415.1. Classification (NCBI taxonomy): domain Eukaryota; kingdom Metazoa; phylum Chordata; class Mammalia; order Primates; family Tarsiidae; genus Tarsius; species Tarsius wallacei. Next base: position 14,235 of record CAUYQG010167393.1, read on the forward strand.
GGTTTTGATTTGCATTTCTCTGATGGTTAGTGAGGCTGAGCACTTTTTCATGTGTCTATTGGCTGCCCGTGTATCTTCTTTTGAGAAGTGTCTATTCATGTCTTTTTGCCCACTTTTTAATGGGGCTGTTTTTTTTTCCTTTCTGTGCATTTGAGCTCCTTGTAGATCATAGATATTAGGCCCTTGTCACATACACAGTTGGCAAATATTTTTTCCCACTCTGTCTCCCTGCTCTCTTGATGGTTTCTTTTGTGTTGCAGAAGCTTGTCAATTTGATGAGGTCTCACTTTTCTCTTATCTCTTATGGTATGGGCACTTGGAGTTTTGATCAGAAATTAGTTGCCAGTTCCAGTTTCCATAAGGGTGTCTCCTGCATTTTCTAAGATTCTTATAGTTTGAGGTTTTATGTTTAGGTCTTTGATCCATTTAGAGTTGATTTTTGTGTATGGTGATAGGTAGGGGTTCTGTTTCAATCTTCTCCATGTGATCAGCCAGTTTTCCCAGCACCATTTACTGAATAGGTTCTCCTCTCCCCAGTGGTTGTTATTGGAGGCTTTGTCAAAGATGAATTGGTTGAGAAATTAAGGCTTTGCTTCCGGAATCTCTATCCTGTTCCATTGGTCTGTATACCTGTTCTTGTATCAATACCAGGCTGTTTTGATTATTGTAGCCTTATAGTAAAGTTTGAAGTCTGGAAGTGTGATACCTCCTGCTTTGTTTCTTTTGCTAAGGATTGTTTTGGCTAGATGCAGAAAAAGCTTTTGATAAAATCCAGCATCCCTACTTGATAAAAACCCTCAAACACCTAGGTATAGAAGGAACATACCTCAAAATAGTAAGTGCCATCTATGATAAACCCACAGCTAACATATTGCTAAATGGACAGAAACTGGAAACATTTCCTCTGAAAACTGAAACAAGACAAGGCTGCCCACTCTTGCCCTCCTTGTTCAACATTGTGTTGGAAGTCCTAGCTAGGGCAATTAGAAGATAAGAGAAGGAAATCGGGGGTATCCAAATAGGAAAAGAGGAAGT
>CAUYQG010167400.1:0-21300 GCA_963574415.1 Tarsius wallacei
TTTCCCCATCTCCCACCTCCCCACCAAAGACAGGGCTCTCCAGTAAAGCCCTCGGGGGTCCCTTTTGTAGGCTCTCTGACCCCCAGCCTGGATATGAGACAACAGGCCTCAGGAGGCAGCTAGGGTGGCAGGGGAAGGGACCCCCCCTACACTAACACACACACACACACACACACACACAGCACGTCCCTGAAGAGGCCTGAGGGTCACGAGGGTCAGCAGAGCCTGCCCCACCCCAGCTCATCCAAGTGAAGAAAACGCAGGGACATCCCCGGACTGTCAAGACACGTGGCTGGCCCAGACACCTGATGAGGGAGGGCCCAGCGTGAGACAGGGACCCCTGGACAGCCGGGGAGACCGCGTCCCTGGGCGGCGTCGGGGCCACGGCGGAAATCGCGCGGCCAGATGGAGCGCACACATTTCCCCCATGAACAACTGTCTTCATCTCCCTCCCGTGCCACGAGATATTACAAGTGGAAAGCAAAACGCAAGGAAATATGTTCATTCCGCCCCCGTGATCAGTGATCAGCCAGAGGCCGCGCGGGCTGACCAAGGTCAGCGGGCCGCCGGCGGGTCTGCGAGCGGACACTGCCACCCTCCGGCCGCGCGCGGGACTGCACCGGCCCGGGCCGCCCGGTTCTCCAGCCCGCCCCCGCCCCGCCGGGGTTCGTGCACCCGGACGTGCAAAGTACAGGAAATCCAGAAAGTGCAGGAAAACCTCAAGGGAAAGTAGTCACGTCCACAGCAAGCTGTCTCCCGAAGACCACCACTCTCGTTCACACGTTTTTCTCCATGCTCGGTGTACGGGCTGCCCACGAGGGGTATGCATGTGCATTCCCGCGTGTTCTGTGCCCAAGCTCCTCCTGCAATGGTCAAGCCTGGTTTTCCGTGGAACATGTAAGCTAAAGCAATTCTCGCGAATCTCTCACAGGTATCTTTATGAGGGTTGCATAGTAGTCTCCGCTTGAGGCTGCACCCAAAGTTATTTAACCATCTCCCAGTTGTTGTCCGTGGAGAGTGTTTTTAGTGTCTTAATCACTGGGACTAACTCTGCAACCAAAATCTTCATCCAAAATCTTTTGCTCACATCGTTACTGTAGATCGTGAAAAGTGGAATTACTAATTGAAAGGGAATTAACATTTTCAAGGCTCGTAACATTATTATTTTCCAGGAGTGTAATACCTATGTGAAGAATGTTGTAAGGAACGAAGAATGAACATCAAACAGTGCTCAAATGGGTAATCAAAGGTGTTACTGACTCCTGGCTCACCTGGCCTTTCACATTAATACAAGTCCAATCAAAACTTTATCAAAGCTTTTTTGGTATTTTGTCAGATGGATTCCAAGTTTTATTTGAAAAATAGATAAAGAACTCCAAAAATTTTTTTTGTAAACATGATAAAAAAGAGAGGAGAATTGCTCAATCAGATATTAAAATATATTGCAGAAAGCTGCAATAACTGAAATAGTGAAACACAAAATCCAGAGTGCAGACATAGGTCCAGGTAGACATACATTTATATTTTAACAGAAAGGTACTTTGTATCAGAAGGGAAAGGATGGCCAATTGATAAGGACATAGATATAATCTGCCGCTCATTCAGAAAACAAAAGTAGTGTCCTACCTCATATGGCAACAAATCCTATAGGCATCAAAGATTTAAAAATTTAATAACATGATAAAAGTACCATTGACATACATTATAATAGAGAAGTTCTTTCTAAGTCCAGTTCCAAAAGCAGAAACTAAAAAATTTTAAATAGCTAGATCTGAATTGTGCAAATTTAAAATATCCTTATGCAAAAAAAATGCTATTTTGAGATTGAAAGGTAAACCAAACCCAGGAAACGAATATTTTCAACATATATCACAGAAGAAAAGTCAACGCCCCTAATGTATAAAGCTTTCTTACAAATGAACAGATAAATATTTCAACAGAAAAAAATATGAATTAGATGTGAATAGCAATTCACACCAAAAAATACAAAATGATAAATAAATATATAAAAGATGCTTAAGCTTAGTGGTAATCAAAGACAATGCAAATTAAAACAAAAATGAGAAATCATTGCTGTCCCTGTGTTAGTAATGACAAAAACAATGACAATACATAGTGTTGTCCAGGAGTGAAGAAATAAACCCTTTCAACACCATTGAGGATAGGGTAAGTGAGGTAATCTCCATAAAGGGCAATTTGGCAATATTACAAAATCCTTTGACATACCTGACCTACAGATTCTACTTTCAAAGAAATCAGTCATGGATATGTATAAAGATTCAGCCCTAAGGCTGTTCACTACTATTGGAAACAAACCAACGTGTTGTTTCCATATGCCCTGCAACGTTCGACAATAGAAAGCTTAAAGGTTTCCCACATATACGAGGGAGACCCCAAAAAACAGAAATTTGTTTATTAAAAATGTGTGAATTTATTCTTACATGTTTAAGCGTCAGTCACCTTCAAAGTTCCCTCCGTTTGATGCCACACGCCTATCGAGATGCTCTTTCCACTGTTCCAAAACTGTTTTTTAACTCGTCGGTTTGGATGCCTTTTAGTGCTTCCGCCGGTTTGTTTGTTTCACCTCTTCCACGTCGGCAAAACATTTCCCTTTGAGGAATTTTTTCACCCGGTAAAACAAAAAAATCACTCGGGTGAGATCAGGTGAATAGGGAGGGCGGGGCACGGGGTCATGCCATTTTGGGTCCAAAACTGCTGAACACTCAACACGGTGGGGGCAGGTGGGTGTACACGTAAATCACTCATCGTGAAAAGGGCAAACGCGTTGAAAGAATCTCCAAAAAACTGTACTGCAGCCAAACACAGCTTCTCACAACAACGCTAGCTGGTACACTGATGCCGATGGGTTCCTAGAACGCTCACCTGGTGGGGGAAGGCTATACTACAAGGAATCCACCCTCTAAAAGATCATTCCATTTTCTCAGGTCCCTCCTAGAACATGAGATGCCATAAGACAGATAATACAGCAGAGTTTTTAATAGTAATGTTGGAGAGGTGTCCTGGCCACTCAAGGGTTTGTCATAAATGCTGTTCTGTGACAAACCAAGTTACAATGTAACCATGCTTTTCACACACATGGGAAAAATAAACCATAAGGTATTCCTCCAAACAATCACAACGGCAGGTGCGTTACAAGTAATGTTTCATATTCTTTTTGCCGATTGGTATTTTCTAACTTTCAACATGTAAAGCTCTCTTCCCAATAGTTGACTAGAAAAATAGTTTCCATGATATCTAGAAACGTTGTACTGACTTACATTCCCACCAAGCAGTTGAAAGTGTTCGTTCATTCATTCGTTTGTTCATCAAATACTCTCACAACACGCTCTCAGCGCAAAGAAAATTCTAGAAGGAGGCTGGCAACAGTTGTCAACGAGACACAGCCCTGCTCTCGCAGACCGGTTGCCGTGTTCCAGGACAAGGGAAGGAAGAGTGAACGCAGACAAGGCACACAGTCAGGCAGCCCTGCCGTGATGTTCTGATACCTGCTGTGGATGAGAGCAGAGCAGGAGGGTGTCAAGGGCCTGGGGAAGGGAGCTATTTTAAGGTGGGGCTTACACCAAGCATGGTGGCTCACACCTGCAATCCCAGCACTTTGGGAGGTTAAGGCAGGAGAATCGCTTGGGGCCAGGAGTTCAGTATTGGTCTGGAGGACCAAGAGAGACCCCATCTCTACAAAAAAATTAAATTAAATTAAAAATTCGCCTGGCACGGTGGTGCGCACCTGTAGTCCCAGCGACTGGCCAAGGTTGGGGGAATCCCTCGAGGCCAGGAGTTCGAGGCTACAGTGAGCCGTGATCGCACCACTGCTCTCCAGCCTGGAAACAGGGCAAGGTGCTGTCTCTAAAAAACAATAATAATAAAATTTGTAAACGAAAAGGAAGGGCGCAGGGAGGGCCACCCTGAGGAGGTGACAGTGAAGGGACCTGGGTGAGTAGGGAAGAGGGAACCGCAGGGGTGAAGGTCTGGGGAGGGTATGAGCTTGGTGTGTGTGAGGCCATGTGGCTGGAAGGGAGAAGGCAGGAAGTAAGACCAGAGGGTCCAGGGAGGGTGTGGGCGGCGAGATCCCGAGAACCTCTGGGCCACAAGAGAGAGGCTGTGTTTTCTTCTGGGTGTGAGGGCTGCCACGTGGGAGTTTGTGCAGGACAGCGATGCGATGGGATTTCGTTTTCCCTGGATAGCCCTAGCCCCCAGTGAGAAGGGTACAGTGGACAGGGATGGAAGCAGAGAAGCCAGTCGGGAGGTCCCTGCGTGCTGGGCCTGCACTGGAGGGGCCTGGCCTGGGGGCATGGGATGGGCAGCACAAGCCGTGCACGCATGCTGATCTAGTAAGCAACCGTGAGCACATTGCAGGGTTGGCACGTGGATGTCTTTCTTCTCTGAGCCCCTGGTCCATGAGGAGACCCAGGCCGCTCACCCCTCCGGGGATCTAGAGGTTCCTGAAAATACAGAACCGCACTGAGGGGCTCGACTGCAGAATAGGTCATCCCCCATCTGCCCCAGCCCAGAAATCATTTAATGAACGGGCCTTGAGTCCCACTGAACAAAGGAAGCACATTCTGTGGAAGCCTACTCACCATCTACACTTAAAAGAGTTTTTATGTCCATCACGTGGGTCAGCATAGAAGTCTCACTTTTCCCGAAAGCGTCCCTGTGTCCAACGTCCCATGTTATGGGAGGAAGCACAAAATACACATGATCTTACACTTTTTTTTCCTTCAGTTTGGAGCTTACTAATGGATTTCCAGGACATAGTCCCACCTGAGTTCTAATGTAAGCCCACTATATTTATATGGAAGAAAAACTGTGTTTCTCCTAAATCTCTCTAAAATTATCACCCCCTTGCATGATAAAAATTAATCAAACTTGAGTCTTAAAATTATTCTTGTAAAACTGAGGTGCCTGTAGAGACCTACACGTCTTACGTCCTAGCAATCACGTTCGGTCTTCTTACTCGGGATTCCTGTGTCTCCACAGACCGGGTCTTCGGTTCCTGAAAAGATCTGTGTCTGCCCTGGCCTATCACCTCTCTTGAGGAAGCTGATCCCTTGTAGCTAGAGAGACCTTGGGGTGATAGGGGAGAGGGAACTCTGGGCTGGGCCTGAGACACAGTCTGAGGTGAGTTCTATGCCATCTGGGGGCTCGGACGCTGGGGTCAAATATGTCAGAGATTAACTTGCGACTGCCGCCATCCTTGCCCAAATCTGGGTCGGACTGCTCTGCAGGTACCTGGGAGACCACGTGCTCAGGACAGGGCTCTTTTGTGCAAAACACCTTGGGAGTTTAGCCAGCGACCTAATGTCCATGAGTGCCCTCTGGTTGAATAGGTATTCAGAGGCATGAGAGAAAGGGGGGCCTGGGTGGGTACAGGTATCTGGGACTCCAGGTTAGGCCCTGTCCATCACGACACTGAAGATCCATCTATCCCAAATAAGGTAGTGATATGAGAGTGGCCTCCCTGAGAGAGTACCCTGGGCTGAGCATCACAAACAGCTAACCCAGACCCCACCCTATTGCCATGGAAAAGTCTCACAGGAAGCGACACCCAGTACCGACCAAGGACATCTTAGCACCAGCAGACTCTGGCACCCCCAGACCCCCGAGACGTGACAGCCGGCCAAAAGCCACAGCCCAGCCCAGAGACAGCACCTCCACACCAAGGCAGCCACAGCATGAGGTCAGAAGGTTCTTTTAGCCTGACTACCGCCTAAAGGGAGCAGTGAGAACACGTGTGTACACAGGTGTCCACACACGTCCGAGAGCATCTAGCCTCTGAATTTGCACCCCTCTGTTCTACCCTGTCACCCGGTGCGATGCCTGGTACACTGTGGACACTAGACCAGTGTTTGCTAAATATAGGAAGGAACAGGGAGGAGTGGAAAGGATGTGTAGATACGACCCCAATCCAGTGACTCGCTTCTCTTCCAGTTTTGTATGCAGAAGGCAACACGGCATTTCTGGGTAGAGCCAGATCCGGTCACCAGTTCCATACTGAGCATCGGCTGTGGGAAGTAAGAAGAATCGGGGTGGGTCTGGGTGGCTTTGCCCTCCATGACCAATCACCTTCCAAGAGACGCCCTCCCCAAGTTCGGGGGAGGAAGGAGACAGCCTGCAGAGCAGACCCCACAGCTTGAAGGGGAGTCCCAACTCCCGCTTGGCAGGCAGCTAAAGTTGGACCAAACCAGGTCTCTGCTGCCCCATCTGTAAGATGGCACTAATTACCCAGGTTTGTCCCAAGACTCTAATGACATGATGAGCACGAAAGCCCCTCATTAGCCGGGGGCTCAGACATCATTATGCCACGTTTAGGGGATGTCATTTGCTACTGGCTAGAGCTGAAGGGGGGCGTGAGAAGGAGCCAGAAGTCTAATGCTCTTGGCCCACCGCCTATCGGCATCATGTCTGAAGCTGGAATCTTCGTCCTTGGGTTTCTGCCCCTCCTCCTGGGGACCCAGTGCTGCCTGGTGGGCAAGACCCTTGCAAGTGCCCAGGCATCGTGGCCCTGCAGGGCAAGGGAGCCACCGCAGACACTCATCAGCGGCATCGCCCTGGAGGAGGGGAGGGCTTGTGGCTGGCAGGGGAGGGGATCACTGCCCGCGCGTGAGTTCTGTGCGCCAGTGACGTCCTGTGCACCAGTGGGTGGAAAGATGGCCCAAGGCTTCTCCCGAAGGCTCGGCGTTAGCCTGCCCGGACTCCTCAAGAGGCTGGCCACGCCATTCCACGCTTCATCAGAGAGCAGGCGTCTCCACCACCACTGGGCGTGGAAACGTTATCCACCATGAGCTCAGCTCCCTCCATCTCAGAGTGGCACAGGGATGGGCAGTGATGAACATTAGGAAACAGATAAACACATTCAGCCAGCACAGATGATCTGCTCATGTTAGGACCCCTACGTTAGATTTCTAAGCAGACGCTCAGGCACGCGCGCTCCACAAGATGAGAGTAGAGTGGCCTGGAGGGAGGGCACAGACACCCTGACTGCATGCTGTCGGGACTGTCCGTGTCACACTGTTCCCGTCACTGAGGAAGGATGCACAGCATTGAGGCCCTGTGCCCACCGCAAGCCCCACTCGTGCCGAAAGCAGAATCCCCACACCGTCACAGCCCCCTCCTCATTGGCATGTTGGAGGGCTGATCCACCCCTGCCCAGGAATGCCCTCTCAGTCACCTCCACTACACTGGAGGCTCACCCCAGAGACAACACATTTTAAGCCAGGAGTGTGCTCCCTCAGGCTATGTTTTAAGGGACCCAAGGATGAAACAGTGATGCTGGGGGGTGGCAGGTGTTCACCGTCAGTCTGGAGAAAGGAGACCCGAGCAGCCATAAGGAAACCCCAGCGTGGAATCAAACCCTGTGTGGCGTGGCCCCTACAGAGCCCTGGGGAGCTGAGCAGAGGTCCCCAGGGCTGGGCAGGCAGGAGACACGTCCTGGGGGCAGCAGGCCTTGGACTTCCAGTCTGTAGAATTCACCCTTGACCAAGCAGCACTCGGGATTCAAGGGCAGCCCTAGAGGAATGGTCACTTAGCACCTCCAGACTTGGACCGCGCCCCTGGTGGCCCAGAGGAGCCCGCTTAGCCTCCCCAGACCTTCTCTTGGAGAAAAGCAGGACCACAGGGCTGTACCTCGCCCTACCCAGGAGATGCTGTGAAGAGCATGGGCCCTGGGACTGGGCCGGATTCCCTCCTGTAGGGCCACACCGGTTGCCTGGCACATTCCGCTCTGGTCTCTGAAACGCAGGCCTGAGGCGCAGGAGGAGGGGCGTTGCACCGCTCACAGGAAGCTGCAGATCCCAAAGTGCATTTCGCTGGGAGGTATTTAGGTAAGTCAACTACCCTGAAAATTGGAGGGTTCTCCCAGCCCCCCAGGTCCACAATGCCCTCACCTCACATGGAGCACCACAAACCCAACAACCGAGGTACGTGCCATCTTTTTTAAATTCAAAATTAATGCATTCAAAAATCACGTTGAGCAAAATTATCAAAATTTTAAATCAAGGCAGGCTCTGACCTTGCACAGCACGAGCTGGCCGCTCCACACTCTCCCAGCGCGGAGTACCCTGTCCTCATTGCATCCGCCACCCTTGGCATTAAATATTCATTGAGGTGATGGCTGGATTGGTTTCCGGCCCCCCAAGGGCAAAAGTAGCGAGTGCCACTAGTCTTTGTGCGCCTAGCACCTGGCTTAGCGCTTGGCAGGAGGTAAAGAGGTACCCAGGAAACACAGAATGAGCATCCTAGATGGAAGCCAACCCCGAGAGCTGTTCTTTGCTCAGAGGCCAGGGTGGGCTCCTTGCCCTGAGGGACTCTCCCCCTGACCCCATCACTGCCACCCTGCGAGCCCCTACCTTCCGGCAGGTGGGAGCCAGACCTGGGTTCGGATGCCCCCTTTATGGCCATTCGTGGAAAGACAAACCAAGTGCAGAGCTGGCGGGATTCAAAACAATCAGGCAGGACCTGGGACCGCGTGTGACCGGTTTCCCACCCCCACCAAGTGGCCGTGTGAGGGTGCGTCCTGCCATTTCAGGCACGTGGGTGCCTGGGCTTCTGCCCCTCAGGAGCCAGGTTGGATCCATTCCAAGACAGTCCCTCTCTGTCCACTTCTTCACAGAGAACATTTCTCTTTCGAGGAAGTTTAACTGGAGACGGGTCGGAATCACAGCATACAGGTTGAGCCTGAAAGCGGCTCAGACACAGGCAACTGCTAAATAAAAATCTCCAAATAGCCATGCTCCATTTTTGCAATTTTGTATGTTCTTTGAAGGAAAAAAAGAGGTGACGAGTGTCTCCCTTGTCTCGCCTGACCTCCCAGGGGCAGGAGACGCAGGAAGGGAGGGCAAGGTCAGGGGGAGTCCCCACACGGGCAGCCCTGCCCTGCGCGCCTCCTCTGCACACGCCCATCCTGTCCACTCGGGCTTGGAGGGTGGCTCTGTCTCTCTGCCTCAGAGCATGGAAGAGGGGAAGCACCCCAAGTTGTCACCATCCACTCCCCCAGCTCCTGGGAAGACGTCCAGCTGGAGAGCCTCCCATCCGCAGCCCCCGACGCCAGCGGGCCCAGTGTTGCCGGCTCCCGGGGACCCAGGCCAAGCCAGAGACCAGCCTGGGCTCATTGTCGAGAGCAGATGGATGAGGAGAGAGAAGCAACACACTGTTTGGATTCTTTGTGGAAAAACTCACAAGCCCTGCCAAAGGGTCAGTCTCCCTTTCAGAAGGAACATTAGGTGCCATTTTCCTGCTGGAAGCCCCATAAATCCCCATGTCTCCTCAATATACAATTCAAAAAAGGCCTCAGAATTGCCATTGCTGTCATGCTAAGCATTGGAAAGTTCTGCTTGACCTTTTATTAACATTTTTCTAAACCAATATGTTTGGTGTGGTGGATTTTTTTTTTTTTCCTGCTGCAAGCACCCTGAGGAATTATGAAAAATACTTTTTTCTGTAGTTTATCCCATATGCACTTAATAGGCTCACAAATATAATACCATTATAAAAAAGAAAAACTGCCAACTCTGCTAAAAAAATTGTCATAACACTAAATTATTATATAAATATAAAAGGAGTGTGTCTGTAAAATATTCACTCAATGAACATCCCAAGGTGATGGTTTTGCTATGTTGTTTTTATTCCTGAGAGATCCATAACGCATTTGGATATGCCACATGTCACCACATGAATCAGGCAGTTAATGCATGTGCTTTTTAGAAGCAGGGATGTCTTCCCAATAGAATGTGCTATAAAAAAATGTACAGATCCGGCTGCTTTGTCTGATAGGCATAATTTAATGTCTTGCTTATAATACTGCATCTTAAGGAAAAATACACACTGTCCTATGTAGTTATTTACAATATATTGCTAAGTCTATGCAAATATGTTTCCCCGAGCCCGGGATTATATAACAAAGGTCAACAATGTTTGAAATATTTTGAAGCATATTCCCAATATGCTTAGTGTATGGTGCTAATGTCCAACATATGCACATATATCTTAATATATTTCCAGATATTTCTGTTCATTGTTCTTTCCATAGCTTCCCGCAGAATACTATTAGAGGAATGTTTTCTTCTGAAGAAAGCCAAACATTGCCTATTCATCTTGGAAATATTTATTAAGGTGGCTAATTCTGCGGTCCTTAATATTGCCTTTGAATGGAGGTTGCTCGGTGCCCCTGCGGAAAAGAAAAAGATAGAAGTCAGCTCAATAATACTGAATAGAGATTCCATATGTGAAAAAAATGAGCGCACACCTATGTGATCTTATTTTTCTGTTTCAGATTCCCAAATCAGGCAATTACGCTGAACCATCATTCATGCGCCCATACACACACACACACACACACACACACACACACGTGCACACACACACATGCTTGTGGTTTGGTGTACACAAAACCAAGGTTACAAGCCATCCTACTTCTACCTTCCAATATTGCAATTTTTGCCCTTATTTTTCTGAGGGAAGTTTTGTGATCACATGTACATTTCATTCAGATCAGCTTCTTTTTGGGGGTGTGGGGAGGTCAAGGTATCACTCCATAGCCCAAGCTGGAGTACAGTGGCACAATCACAGCCCACCACAGCTTCGACCTTCCGGGCTCAGGCAGCCTTCCACCTCAGCCTCCTGAGTAGCTGGGACTATAGGTGTGCACCACCACACCTAGCTAGTTGATGTTATTTTTTTTGTAGAGATGAAGTCTCATTATGTTACCCAGGCTGGTCCTGAATTCTTGGCTCAAGCAATCCTCCCGCCTCATCCTCCCAAAGTGCTGGGATTACAGGTGTGAGCCACTGCACCCAGCTCAGATCACTTTCTTAAGGAAACAAGGTCTGGCTCATTGCACAAGGGTGGCAGAGAGGGTTGTAAAAACCAGACCTCCACTGTCCAAGCCATGTCCAGAAGAGAACATAGAAGAAAGATTTGAACCAATGGCATCTTAGTCCTCACTTCTGTCCTCCGTTTCATGCTGTTCCCTTATATTCTCCAATAACTGGGTTGAAGCAAATTAAGAAGACTACACACTCACCCAGACACCAAAACAAGTCCCTGATGACACTAAAAAGAGGCCAGTTCTAGGAAGAGCTGCTCATCCCTGGTGTATGGACCATACTGGACTGGGCAGCTGGCTTTTCATGTCTATGCTGCTGTGACACTGTGTGGCTGCCCCAAATTCCGGGCCTCAGCGTCTCTCAGAGGTTCACTCTGGCAGCTTCAGCCAGAGTGAACCTCTGGTTTTTAGGATCCCCCAAAACCCTTCCAACTAATCTATTTTCTGAGATGCTGCAAATATCACCCACTTCCAAGGACTATAAAGTATGTCTAGATGTGGCTAAGAAACCGGTACCTTTTATTAGAAACCTTTTCCATATTATCAATCCGGTCAGCCACACAGCCCACCTGATGAAGATTTTGGAAAGAGTCAAAGCTGTGAAATCAACCTTTCTCCAGCTGATGCTTTGCACCCCCATCGCCTGCAGAAATGAGTTGTCCAGAGGCTTCTTGGACAGAGTGCTCTCAGGAAAGCCATCATAGACACAGAATGCAATTCTCCTCACGAGAAGGTCAGCTCTCCTTTTTCTCCAGAAGGGAATGTCATTACCATTCATTGCTCCAAATAACCCTCTGGCTTGACTCTGGCCATGGGGTTCCAGGAACCCCAGTAACGATCCCACATACGTGGGGGAGATGGAGTGACAGGCCGATACACATGTATACCAAAGACAGCCCCTATTTCCTCCTAAACTATAAACGGTTTCGTGAAGCATTCCAGAAGGTTTTGAGGAAGGGCTTTCACGAGGCCAAGAGAGCTATGAGCATCTTTGTTCTCCCACTGGAAACTCAACTGTATATAAGAGAGAGCAAATGTTAAATCATTTAAAGAGAGCTATTTTTCATAGTTTCCAGTACATAAATGTGTTTCAGTACATGTTATTGTAAAATAGTGTTCCTACTTACATTCTTATACATCTGTTGTTGTGTTTACTCATCCTTTAGTTCTGACTTTTAGAAATAGCAATAAATCTATTTTTTAATCCCCTCTCCTGGTGACTGATTATTCATCACTAAAAGGGATAGAGGGAGGTCTGTGTGAGGAGTGATCCACCCTCCAGAACAAGCTCCACTGTTACAAGACAAACAGGGTCTGGGGAGATTCCTCTTTTGTCCTGGGTAGTTTATGCAAACTAAATAAGGACTGGGTGGCAGCTCAAATAAATATAAATTACCCTCGAGTGGAAACTCCGACCACTTGTTACAGTCAATTTCAGCGAGGAGGAGCCAACGGTGACATCTACACAAACAATACAATTCGTTTCTATACTGCATCCCTAATGCGAAGATCACAAATGGCTGCATGGAGACTCAGTCATCACCGAGCTAAACCGAAGAGGAAGGGAATCCAAAAAGGTAGGAGGAGGAAGAAGAGGAACTGCCACTTCTGGACCCTAGGAAGGACAGAGGAGTCACCAAAGCAAGTGCCTAGAGAGGTGTGTCAGGCAGGATAGGGCAGGCGTATGCTGCTGTAACAAACAGTCCCCAAATTCCAGTAGTTTATTCTAAATGTTGATTTCTTGTGCTGAGAGGTTAGGAGACTCACAAGAGCAGCTGTCCTATATTCCATGTGTCTCAGTGATCAGGCTGTATTGATCTGTGGCTCCTGTATCACAGCCAAGGCCTCTGTGATTGCCCGGGCAGAGGAAGCCAGAGAGCCATGGCTAGTCACATGAAGGCTCTTCTACACCTTTGCCTGGAAGCAGCCCTCTGGCCAGAATAAGACACACCTATTTGCAAAGGAGCTGGAAACATGGGAGAACAGGTGGGAATGTTTGGTGATCATTGCTATCTCCTATCTCTATCACAGGGGACAGACCAATTCACAGAGTCACACTAATCACACAGCCAGATGGAAAAGGGAGACAATCCCCAAGCAGAATACCTAATAAAGAACCCTCTAAGCACTTTCCCTCAGCTGTGTTGTGTTACAAGTTTGCTCCCTTTGTCTACACCTAAACTGTGCTTTAAATGGATTCCCTGGGCAAAGGGATAGAGCAAATTTAACTTCCTCCTCCGTAAAATGGAGGTACCAATGCCAATCTCACGGGTTACCATGAGGACCTAAGACTCTATGCATCTGTAAACTGCGCATTATTAGTGCACACATTTGTGTTGGTAGAAGTAACAGTAACAGCTATTTGGCCAGCATGTCAGCATGTAGGAACAGGGATGCCCTGGTTCAATGACTAGGACTTAGCATCCAGAGTGGTCAGATGACTCACATCCAGTTCTATCTGATGTCTAGCTGGTTGCTTTGGAAATCACTTCTAGTTTTAGTGCTTTCGGATCCACGTTTGCTTTAGCATCTCAGTTGGTGATTTGCACTTCCCTATTTTATATCTAGTGGTTCTTACCCTAGACTATTGGCTGGAAATTTTTAAATGAATTTTTTAAGGTATCTATCACAGGTACCTTACAGCTGGGATTCCCTAGCAAGTGCTTAGATTTGCACTTAGCTCATGGTCAGTCTTGTTCATTTTCCTGCACTCGAAAGTGAATTCTAATGGATATATGACAGGGCCACAGGGTCCAGTTATTTTTCCAATGATGTAATGCCAATCTTCTTATTTTTGGTTAGCCATGTATAGCAAATTATCCTTCCTAAAAGCCTCTTGACATCTCATCATCTCTGGATCACATTAGAAATGGCCAATTGTAAACAACACCGGCTTGAGGCTTGACAAAAGGAAAAATAGAACCTTTTTGTCGGGTTCACATGGAGAGGGCATGCCATGGCAGAGTGGACGAATCTTGACTTTGAACTTGGGTTTCAATCTCAACGCTGCCTTTTGCATACTTTGCCTTAAACAGATGGTACCCTCTCTTTACGCCGCTCCTGGTAGGATAAAAGGGCAATACAGGGAGGATTCCTTATGATGACATGCCAAGGACTATGGCCTCGTGGGTACTGAGTGCTCAGAGAGGTCTAGTTCTCTTTCTCAAGCTTCCGATGACACATTCATCATGGGACACCCAAAACCTGATAGGACTATGCCCATGTAGGTGTGTGGACAAGTTGATGCAGGGAATGGATAGAAATAGTCCCCTTTTTATAACTTTCTGTTTTTCAGAGACGAGGTCTCACTATGTTGTCCAGGCTAGTCTCAAACTCCTGGGCTCAAGCAATCCTCTTGCCTCAGCCTCCCAAAGCGATAGGATCACAGCATGAGCCACCGTGTCCAGCCTTTGTAAATTTCTGTTGATAAAATAGAGCCGTCTCCAGAAAGGAGCCCATGAGACCCTCTTCGTGACTTGAACCATGACCCCCAGAAACATTCTACAGGAGAGCCACACAGTCATGCGTGTGAGTTTGGCCTTTACTGCGGCTGCCTCCTCCAACACCATGGTAGGTGACTCCAGCAGTGGGATTGGAATTATTATTGAAATCATTGCTTCGTTTTCAGACTGTACCAACCAATGCCCAGCTGAACTTTTTTAACCAGTCTATTGGCTATTTCAACCAAATTACAAAAGCACGAAGATAAAAGAATTAGAAAATGCTCATTTGTCATGAAAATCTGGCAAGCAGGGCCTATATTTTGTGAGCAGTTTTAATATTATACTTTTGTGCTTTCCTAAACTAATTTAGCCTACTAATTTTCTATAATTACCTGAATGCTCTTAGCTTCCGCCGGTCAGATGAGTTCTGAGACACTTATATAACCAGCATTAAAAAGATGCATTTAGCGGCTCAGATTGTTAAAGTAACAAAGCCTATAGAATCTGGAGGTTATTGTATTCTCCCAAAAGTACTTAAATAATAGCCTAAAATCTGAAGAATTACTTTAATACTTCAATAAAAATAACCCAATTCAAAACATTTTCAAGGAAACAGAGTTCTTTGCTCTAGGCTACCGAGTAATGGCTGAGAGAAAGTATATAGCCTGTCACTTCTGATTAGAGAACTGTGCCTCTGTGCTTTGAATGAGGGGCATGTCTGGTAATAGGAAGTGCAGATATTAAAGTTAATAAAATAATGTGGAATACAATATATATGAAACTTGACCAAGTAGAGCACAGAATATAACATACATTACCCTGTTCAGTCAACTCCTGTGGCCCAGCATCTAATGACAAGCTTAATTTCTGTTCCCAATGAGAGTACAGCTAAAAATACAATTTCCAGATTAGACAAATATTTTATCCGACTCCCTAACAAATGTAACCAAGAATGGCTGACATGTCTCCACAGATGCCCAGCGACCATGAGAGGGAATTACCAGGATTGCAAACTGCTCAGCCTGAAAAGTCTGTGAAACCCCATCATCTTTGAGGTCATTATAAATAATTAGTTGCAAACACAGCGATGTTGAGGCTTCACAACTGGAAAAGGACAAGGGCGGGTCCATTTCTCTCCTGCCCTGAGAGGCCCTCGGCTCCCTCTCGACACAACGAGGCCTCCTCGAGCAACTTGGCATCCAGGCCCCTGCACGCCCATTATTGCGTCTTTAATCTAAAACCCCCACGCCAACCATAATGGTTTTGTTTTTCGATACATTCGCCTTCAACTTGTATTTTCACTATTAAATAACCAGCCTGAGAACCCCCTGGAATTTTTTTTTCCCAGGCACCTACAAGAAACCACGCAGTCCCCGTGATGTGACCCTCTTAAGGGATTTAAAAGCAATTCAATGAGCTAATCTCAGTAAACCTAGAATTAAAGTTCTTGTTTCCATATTTCACTTTCAAAATATTTAGAACTTTGACAGATATGACATTATGTTTTCATTAAAACAGCTGATTTCAAAATGCTGCACTGTGCAGAAACGCCATAAACAGTTTATGATGAACTGCCACGCTCTTAATTAAAACAATAAATCCACCACACAATATTTGCGCAGCCTCCGGTCTGACCTTTGCCTCTTGCTATCCACCACCCAGCCGCGGCTGCGTTCCCAAAGCCAGACGTGGAGGGTTTTAAAACATGATCTGAAAGGCACTAAAGATAAAATAAGAGAAAACGTACCATTAGTCTTCGCAGTTATGATTAATTCAGTTCATATTTTACAATCTGGTTATGGAGTAAAACTGCAGACTTTACATCAAGTATTTGCCATTCACTATACCTAATGTATAAAAATGCTTGATATTTTGGAAAATGGCACTGAGCTAATTCACCACAACCCCATGAAGGACAGGAACTGAAATAATAAAAACAGAGAGTGACTCGCTATCCATCTGAGGTGACGAGCAGAGCTCACTGGTTGGATGGTCAACCTCAGACAATAAACTGCAGCCCACCACGCCATGCCACTCTTATCTCTGTGCTGCTAGATTTCAGATTAGAATATTTCCTAAATCTCTCCCGTCTACTCCTGGAGCAGGCAACAAAGGTGTTCATTACCAAGCAGTAATGACCAGTAAATGTGTTGCAGTGGCCGGGAGTCACCCAGCTAACCTTGGGCCCTGCCAGCTCCAGGAGTACAAGCTATTCTGAGCTGGGTCTCGCTCACTTGCACCTCTTAGAGAGAAAGCATCGGGCTGGCTGGGGGCCATTCTGCAGCTGCTCCCTGAAGGGATGGACAGCCAGCAACTGGCGAGAAGAAAATGGCCCCAGCTGTCATTGGAGCGGAGACACTGCAGGAAGGGGAAGGAGTTTCCAGGCACCTTGAGGATATGCAGATGAACCCCAGGTTGCGGGCAGCAGGCACCTCTGGGCCCCTCCCCAACACACCTGACATTAGCACGTGTCTCTGGGCCCTGGCTCTGGCCCCTGCCTGCCCTGCATTCCCTGTCTTTCCTACTCTCCATCCCCACTTGCTTCACATCCATATGTACAGAGCTGGGTCCAGCAAAGCCTCTCAGGCTGGGGGAGTGGAGGGTAACTGCAGAGCTGGAGCCCCCTCTGCAGATCCTCGTCCAAACTGCAGGTGGAACGCACTTGGGTTCCAGAAAGACGGTGGAGAAGGAAGCAGCTGTGGCCACGGGTGGCCATGCAGGCTCTCAGTCCAGGATCTGGGTTCATTCTGCCCACATCGGGAGAAGTGGAACCCCAGATGGGCCACCTCCCACTGTGAGAGGAAGACCCCCATCTTGGACTATCTGCCTCTGGCCTTTACTCACCTTGAAAATCTCATCATGCCTGCCCTGTCCAAGAGCCTCTCTTCCCGCCAAAGGCCCCTCCCAGCCCATGCAGCATTGCCAACTTAGAGCTCTCACCTGTACCCAAGCTCTGAAAGGGACCGATGCTATGCACCCCCGCCATAGGGCCTCAGAAGCTGAATTCTAGGAAAAGATGCCAGGCTGAGCTCCCAGAGCCTTTTTCCTACCTGACCCTAAAGACATGCCTCAGCCCTTGTTTAGTTGGGAACTCTGTCCCAGGCATCCTAGCAAGGAAAGGCTCCTACAAGAAAGCCGGACTCTGGGGGTCCCTGAGCATCATCCAGATTTCCTGTGCCCACCCTGCCCTGCCCCAGAAGCAGCATGGCCCCCTGCAGGAGCCATCACTCAAGTGTCCTTGTCCTTTGGATTAAGCATCAGAGTTGGGTAGGGCCCATCCACCTCCAAAGAGGATACCCCAACAATTAAACCTCCCTCCCCCCTCCCAGCTGCCCCCACACCCAGATACTTGGAGAAGAAGGAGCATGCCCAGACACTAGGCACCTACCATCCCCCACCAGTGCCAGGTGCCATATTGTCCCGTTGTGCAGCCCACCCTTGCTGACCAAGTTTATGCCACATGTATCCCTGTGGTCACAGTTGGCCCCTACCACCATCTTACGAATACTACCATTTTTTTAGAAAACGAGTGGCCCAAAGGAATAAGGTCTCCCTCCTGAAGTCATCCGGTTTAGTTAATAACAACAGAAAATCAAAATCCACATCCTCTGCCTTTGGGCTAGTTCTACCTCATGTTAATGTCTCCATCACACTGTGCAACCCTGCTTTGGGGCAAACACTTGAGTTTCTCAGACTGAGGCCTATAGCTGTATTCTTGGGGGGTCCATAAGTCTTTCTAGTAATTTTTAATTTTTTAGTGTTTTCACTTAATGTGCCCATCTAAAAGACACAATGAATATGAACAAATTCTGGATCATCTGGGTGACCAACCACCACGTAATTTCCATGCCAGGTCTGTCTTCTGTCATGAGTGTGGCAACGTACAGACATACCTTGTTTTATTGCATGCCACTTTACTGCATTTTGGAAATATTGTGGTTTTGGCACACTGGAGGTTTGTGGCAACTCTACATTGAGCGAATTTATCGGTGCCATTTTTCCAACAGAATGCATTCACTTCATATCTTTGTGTCACATGTTGGTAATTTTCACACTATTTGCATTGTTATTATACCTGTTATGGTGATCTTTGATCAGTGATCTTTGATACTAACTTAATTGTTTTGGGATACCACAAATCGCACCCATATAAGAAGACAGATTCCGTCAATAAATGTGGTATGTGTTCTGACTGCTCCACCAGCTGGCTGTTGCCTCAGGTCTCTCCCTCTCCTCAGGCCTTCCTAGTCCCTGAAACACAACAATATTGAAATTAGGCCAATTAACCCTACAATGCCCTCTAAGTATTCAAGTGAAAGGAAGAGTGGAATCTCTCACTTTAAATCAAAAGCTAGAAGTGCTTAAGCTTAATGAGGAAGGCAAGTAAAAAACTGAAATAGGCCAAAAGCTAGGCCTCTTGTGCCAAAAGTTACCCGAATTGTGAAAGCAGAGGAAAAATTCCTTAAAAATTAAAAGTGCGCCGGGCTCGGTGGCTCAGCCTGTAATCCCGTGCCTTGGGAGGCTGAGGTGAGTGGATTGCCTGAGCCCACGGGTTCGAGACCCGCCTGGGCAACTTGGCGAGACCTCATCTCTACAATAAATCAAAAATTAGCCGGGCGTGGTAGTGCGCACCTGTAGTTCTGGCTACTCGGAAGGCTGAGGCGGAAGGATCGCCAGAACCCAGCAGGTTGAGGCTGCGGTGGCTGGGAGCGTGCCACTGCACTCCAGTCTGGGCGACAGAGTGAGACTCCAACTCAAAAAAAAAAAAAAAAAAATTAAAAGTGCTACTCCAGTGAACACAATAACAATAAGAAAGCAAAACAACCTAATTGCTTATACGGAGAAAGCTTTAGTGACCTGGATAGAAGGCCTACTTTACAAACCAGCCATAACCCTCAACCCAAAGCCTAATTCAGAACAAGACCCTATCTCTCTTCAAGTCTGTGAAGACCTAAGAGGTGAGGAAGCCGCAGAAGAAAAGTCAAGTGAGCAGAGGCTGGTTCATGACACTGAACCAACTGAAAAAGCCATTTCCATGGCAAAAATACTAGGTAAGGCAGCAAGTACTAATGAAGAAGCTGCAACAAGTTATCTAGAAAGTCTAGATAAGGTCATTGATGAAGGTGGCTACACCAAACAACAGATTTCCAGTGCAGACAAGCAGTCTTCTGTTGAAAGAAGCTGCCATCTAGGACTTTCACAGCTAGAGAGAAGTTAATGCCTGGCTTCAAAGCTTCAACGGACAGGCTGACTCCTTTGTTAGGGACTCAAGCAGCTGGTGACAAAAAATTTAAGCCCATGCTTATTGACCATTCTGAAAATCCTAGGGCCCTTCAGAATTATGCCTGTGCTCTACGAATGGAACAACAAAACCTGGAAAACAGACTTCAGAAGAGGAAATAAAAGCAGATATGGTGGACATAGCAAGAGAACTGAAATTAGAAGTGGAGCCTTGAAGATGTGACTGAATTGCTGCAATCTTACGATCAAATTTGAATGGATAAGGAGTTGCTTCTTATGGATGAACTAAGAAACTAGTCTCTTAAGATGAAATCTAATCCTGGTAAGGATGCTGTGGATGTTGAGATGACAACAAAGGATTTAGATTATCGCATAAACTTCATTGATAAAGTATCGGCAGGATCTGAGAGAACTGACTGCAATTTTGAAAGTTCTCCAGTGAGTACAATGCCGTCAAACAGCATCACAGGCTACAGAGAAATTTTTCGTGAAAGGAAGAGTCAACCAATGCACCCAACTTCATTCTTATCTTATTTTTTTTAATTGCCACCCCCGTCTTCAGCACCCACCCTTCTCATCAGTCAACAGCCATCAACATCAAGGAAAGACCCTCCACCAGCAAAAAGTATTGCTCGCTAAAGGCTCAGACAATCCTTAATAATCTTTGGCAAGGGAGTATTTTTAATTAAGGTATGTACATTTTTAGTCATAATGCTGTCATGCACTTTAGACTACAATATAGTATAAACATAACTTTTATATGCACTGGGCAACCAAAAAATTCGTGTCACTCACTTTACTGCAGTATTTGCTCTCTGTGGTGGTCTGGAACCAAACCTGCAGTGCCTCTGAGGTATGCCTATACACTCTTTTAATCATCAAAGACTCAAGGTGTGGGGGCAGAATCAACGTGTTACAGATACACCGCACTGGAGTTGAAGAAAGGCTAAATGGAATCATAGAATTCTGCTCATGGAAGTGTAAGCACTGCATTATTCCAAACTCGGGAGTATGTGCTCTAAAAGACTGGCCTGGGATATGTTACAAATCTATGCCTTTCCCACCTTCTCCACCGAGTCACCTCTCAGTCCATGTGGAGTGCATCCAGGTGGACAGCTGGAACCTTCTCTTTCTGATCTCCCTCCTCTTCTCTTCTGCAGCTCTCTTGGCCGCCTTCCATCCCTGAGCAAATCCTCTGGGTCCATGCCCCACTCTGGAGGGGCAGGGGCAGAACTTTCAGATTTTTAGATATCTCAGATTCTTCAGACTGTACCACTGACTTTTTCTTGCTCATCTCGACAGGTTTGGGAGCATAACTTTCGTGTGCTGTTATCCCAAAGACTTATCTTCTCTTGACTGCTTCCTCAGCAAGGAGTGAGGGATGCAAAGAAAGAGAGCAAGGGAAGAAGAAACCCCTGTCCTGTCACTGGGGATGGTCCAAAGTGCAGAAAGAATGGCGAAAGAACTGAGTCAGTCCCACCCCCACCTCACCCTCAGGTTATGTAAGCTTACCAATCTGGAAAGAACCTGGATCATATTTGTCACTTCCAGATTTCTGTTGCAAGTTGTGGTTTCGTTTCAGCAAAACAATGTCATCCTCTCCATGAAGTAAATGTTCCTGTTTTCAGTTGTATTGGTCTTATCGTTTTGTTTGTATTTAATTTTTAAATGTGGCTTGGTTTTACAGTTGTATAAAAGTTATAAATATAAGGCATTTAAATCTACTTTGGTAAGATCTTTGTAGGGACTATCCCTATCTTCTCTACTGAGTGGTTA
>CAUYQG010167412.1:0-28366 GCA_963574415.1 Tarsius wallacei
CTGTAGTTCCAGCTACTTGGAAGGCTGATGCGGAAGGATCACCGGAGCCCAGCAGGTCGAGGCTGCGGTGGCCGGGAGCGGCCACTGCACTCCAGTCTGGGTGACAGAGTGAGACTCCAACTCAAAAAAAAAAAAAAAAAAAATTACCTTCTGAGTCTTGGGAGAAGGAGACTGGAAAACTATTTGAGGCCAGTAAGTCACCTGCTCCCAGGAAGTCTTTCTCTCTCGTATAATGCAGTGGGGTTATGTCTTGCAAAGTCTTCACTGTCAGGCTGGCTCGGTCTTGCCTTTGCCCTTGCAGCAGTGTGATCATGTGCAAATGACAAAATCACTTTGAGTTCCAAATTCCTCCGTATGAAACATGAGGAATAACAATAATAGAATATTCCACTGGTATTACTGAGTACTTAATATGCAGCTTTCAGAACATGCTTGTCATACAGTAAGCACTCCACAAATGCCAGTTTCTTTCTCAGAATCTTTGTCTTGCCTTCCTCCCTTGCATGTACCACTTCCTATTGAAATGAGGGCTTCCTCCTTTATCTGCTGAGTAGCCTGGGACTCTGGGAAGGCAGAGCTGTGTCCTATTTATCTGTCCCCAGTGCACCTCATGGCCTGGCACATGCACTTGGCTCCCAAGCAATGGCTATTGAACGGAACTGAGCTTGCACTGGCTGAAACCTTGGGAGGATGCTGGGAGTGGAATTTAGGACAGAGCAAGTCAGTCTGGAAGGCGAGAGGTAGAAGCACTTCATGGCTGTGAAGTCGCTAAGACCCGAGTCTGAGATCCCTATTTAGCCAAATGGGGCCAGAAATCACTACCTCCTAGGGTGTGTTATTATTCCATTTACTGATGAGCTCTTTGTGTGTGTCTGACATCTCCACTATGCAGTTGGTGTTCAGGGAGTGGAAAATATATATATTTGCTTCCCCTCTTCCCCTTTCCTGGAGTGGGGGAGTTTAATCACTTAAAGAACAAAAAGCCCTCATGACAAGGTAGTCTTGCCATGAGGTAACCCCAGGTCACCGGCCTCTACTCCCTCTCCCCAGAGGGGAAGGCGCTTGGGGAATGTGTGTGAACTGAGGAGCCGGTGTTGGTGCCACGAGAGCAAGTTCAGGTCTTGTTGGAAGACTTGGGCTCCATCCAGCCCCACCATTAGACAGCTGGTGCCACAGGCAGGGCCCTTAGAAGGGTGGACCTGTGCTTCCCCTTCACTGGTGTGGAGTTGGGCTCAGCACACATAAGCTGCTTACCCTCTGTGACCCTGGGGACATGAATGTGAGTACAAGTCAGCCCCACCAAAGAGGGGCCGTGGTCTCTTATGGAGAATGAATCCATACATAGGACATTCCAGAATGATGTGAAAAGTGCAGATAAATGCGCAGACACAATAATCAAGAGGAGCAAGTAGCTTTGCCATCTCTAAAGCCCTTTAGAAGACAAGAAAAAGGCTCTGTAAGCATATTTGTCTTTCCAGTTAACATTCTATGGCCTCTTCTAAGGCATGCCCCTTTGAGGAAGGAGCTTGATCAGATGGGTAGGATAGCTGGCTGTTGATTTCAGTTTGAATATTCCCTTTCCAGCTTCCTCTCACTCCAGATCTTGAGATCCTCAATTGGCCAGAAAGGGCCACAACTACCTGTTGGTCTTTTACTCTCAAACTAACTCCATCCGTCGCCTTCAGAAGCCATCAGGAAGGAATCTCAAGGTCTCATTTTTCCCAGCAGACAAACTCAATGACCTAGGAAAGCATTTCTAAACTTTGTGTGACAGTGGAAATTTTCTTCAAACAAATACTTTCATGGTATCCTAATATATAAAACAAGAAGAGACAGAACGGTTGAGAGGAGGGAATGGCTGTCTCATTTGGTCTGCTACTTCTGTGAGCCCAGCCCTCTGCTGGGGGCTGAATCCGGCCTGCTCACTTCCATCCTGGGGTTGTCTAGCAGAGTGACTGCCCTGAAAATTATATAAGCAAAACACCAAAAGGCAGCCTGAAGCTGAGAGGACTCGTGGTGGACTTCCTGGAGGAGGTGATGCCCAAACAGAGTCTCGAAGATGAGTAGGCATTTGCAAGGAAGGACGTGAGATGCAGGATGCTCTAGATAAATCGAATATGAACAGCAGGTTGAGTGAAATAGAAGTGAAAAGTATATGAGGTGGGCGTGGGAACCATGGTTAGTGGGAAGCACTGACAGGAGGTAAGTTGGGGCGATCGAGTGGTCCAGAATGCAGTGAAACCCTCCCTCACCCTATGAGGAATTTGAATTTGATCCAGTACACATGATACCAAGTCATTTAAGAGTTTTGAGCGGGGAAGAATGGCAATTAGATTTTGAAAATTTATATAGAAGATTTATTTGGGTATAATTCACATGCCATACAATTAAGTAATTAGATTGTGGGACTAGAAACGAAGTCGCTTTGGCTACAAAGTGGCAAAGGGAATAAACTCACTGGGGATCGTTTTGGATGGCACATTCCTTGCTGGGCATGCCCACGGCACTAAGTGCCAGCAACACTCCTCATTGTTAACAACCCAGGCCTGCCCTACATACTTCCAGAAGCCTCCTGGGAGGAAGAAACAACAGAAGGAAGCTGGCCTTAAGGCTCTTGCAGGTAGCCAGGCAAGAGGAAATATGGCCTAAAGGATGGAGGTGCTAGAGGGATGGGATGTGGGGACAAGCCCAGGACCTGCTGAGGAGTTGTGGCCTGGCCAGGCCTATGCAGAGACCTGTGCTTCTCCATGAGGCCTAGGAGGGTCTGGAAAGAAAGCTGCTGGGAGCAGAGGGAGAAGAGAGGAGGTAGAGGATAGCAGGACATCCACAGAGCCGCAGGGAGGAGAGAAAGCCCAGAAGCAGTTAATCCTGCTGGTTGAATTGTTTTTATAAATGACACTCTAAAATCAAATAGATGAAATAAAACCACAGTTGCCTTTTCATTAAACATGCCACAGAGGCCCCTTGTTCAGCAGCCGTTGTCAGTCAGATCTGGACCATTGTCTCTTTCCCAACCCCCTCTAATTGGCATCTGTCTGGGAGAAAACAAATAAATATCAGGCTGGCATTTTAACTAGGGCATCAAGGAGCTAGGGACATTGCTTTTCAGAGCCTGCTTGGCCACTGGGGCAAGCAAGGGCCCTGAGCAGGCCTATTGTCACCCAGGCAGGGCCCAACCTCAGGGCCACACCAGTTAACAGCTTCCTAGTCCCCTCCTGGAAGATGCTGCTCTGATCTTTGCCCAAAATTACTGTTCCAGAGAGCGCTTTGTTTCTTCTTTCTGCCGGCAGAAACCTCTAGGAGATGGTCTGGAGGATGGCTTTATTTTTGTTTTTATTCCCTTTAGGAAATCATGAGAAAAAGAACAAGTGGACACACTCTCTGACGAACTTTGGATACAACCACTTAATAGCAGCAATACAGTGCTGTTGTGAAATAATACAAATAGAAGAAGACTGTTATGGGTCATTCTAATAGCATTATTGCAGCATTGAGTGATAGGAGTATTATGATCAACGAGTAACAATAGCATTGTCACAGTATTGTTATGAATTAAGAGTTTTGTTATAGCATATTACTTTGTAATAGCACATTAGCTACTATTTTGGACAACATGCTTATATATGGGTGATTCTCATTTTTCACAGTAGCTATGTTATGTAAAGTAGGTGAGAACACTGAGCTAGCAAATACTGAACCTTTGCTCCTATGGGAAATACAGGATTCAGTTCCTGCAAGCCTCCGGTCTCAACATTTTCATCAACCTGTTAATATATCACATTGTTTCATGTGTGTTTCTGTTTAAAGATACTTTATCTAATATATATTTTGAATTCATTGACATTGAGTTCACGGCCAACCGTCCTGTAACATGAGTTATAGGAGCTGAATGAAGCTTGTCTGACACATGCATTTTCTCCATCAGGCATAGCACAGCCTTCTTGCATTTGGGAACTAGAGATAGCACTTCAGCACTACACTTGGCAGGCATTTTAAACAGTGAAACCACCAACAAAAAGCACAAAAATGTGAAAAACATGGCACTAAATAGATTATGAAAAGGACACTTGTTTAAATCATTAGAGCTGAAGCAAGAAGGCAGAGCATTGCTTTGTTCAACCTCAGCTAGGAACGTCACATCTGGTGACAGTTTTTTTTTTTTTTTACCTTTCTGTACATGATCATGAATGACCATGAGAGTATGAGTTTAGGGTTACACATTCTAGTGAACAGGAAAATTTATGAATGCGTTTTAGTGAATAGGTAATCCGTGAATAATGAAGACTGACTCAACTTCATTGTGCTTTAGATTTTCCTCACGCCCCAAACTCCCATATTTTGTTACAAGAAAGTAAGTTTCAAAGAGATGAAGTGACTTGTCTAACATCAGTCAGCCGGAATGTGGTTCATTATATCATACCAGCGTCAGCTAACTACAGCCACAGGCCTGCTGGCTGTTTTATTAATAAAGTTTTATTGAAAAACAAACTACTCGTTTACATATTGTCTATGTAGCTGCTTATGCACTACCACAGCGGAGTTGCAACAGGATCACACAGCCCACAAAGCCTTATACAGTCCAGACTTTTGAGGAAATGTTTGCTGACTCCTGTCTTACCCTAAACTTTCTCTTTGAGTTCAGAGTAAAGAAAGTTTTCTCTGGTCTCAATTCTGGAATTGTTTGTGCTTTTCCTAAGCAATTTGTTTTTCTCTCTTGAGCACTGGGGATTTTATGACTGATTACGTTTCCTTGTTTACATGGATGTTAAGAAGTTCAAAGCCTAAAAAAGCTGGGGATTCCTGGCACTCTCATGCTAGGAACAGAAAGGATCTTCTACCTTGGTTACACTAGAAGGGTGTTAGATTATCTCAATACAGTCAAAAACACAATTGATAGTTTATACAGGCCTCTGGAACTTTCCAGTAATGAAGTGTTACATCTGGGGCAGGAACTGGGTTCTGTAGGAATCATAGTTTTCTCTAAGGAGACAAATACCTACTTTCTGGAATCATCTTTTTCCTTTTCAACCAACTACAATCTATTAATAATTCACTATATGCCAGTTATGGGATAAGTGCTATACACTTATATCACACCAGTGTCAGTTAACTACAGCCACAGGCCTGCTGGCTGTTTTATTGATAAAGTTTTATTGAAACACAAACTATTCATTTACAGATTGTCTATGTAGCTTAAATCATTTATTCTCTATGGTTTATAGCGTACAGGTCAGGAGAGTCTATACCACAGAGGTGACTTTTAGAGATAAGGAAACAAAAGGTCCTATATGTGAAGTCATTAGTCCTAGGTCACAAAGCAAGGAAGTAGCAGATTTCAGATTTAAAACCAGATGTATCTGACTCCCAAACTTAAACCCTACATGATACTCCATCTATACAGTTTACCCAGTATCAACCTTCATCTTTCCAGTTCTCAGAATTAGAACTACAGGCTGAGCAGTGAGGCATTTCTGACATTCTTCCCATGTTAGGACATTCATCTTTGGATTTGAACTGGGTGAGAGGCCTCTGCAGAACACTGGGATGAAGCAGGGGTGGGGACTGTGTCCAGAGTAGATACAAAAAGATTGGCAAGGTTTTGCAATAGCCCAGGCATGTGATGATGGTGGGTTGGACTCCAGTGCTGGCAGTGTGGATGGAGGGTCATGTGGAGGTGGAGAGATGCTTAGGAAGTAGACCTGACAAGATTCAGTCATTGATTATGTGTGGATTGTGAAGGGAGAAGGAGGAGGCAAAAATGGCTCCTGTTTCTGGCTGGGGTAACTAGGCATATGGTGGGGCCAGTCAGTGAGGCTGGAGAGGAACAGTTGTGGAGAGAATATGAGGATCTTGGTTCTGGATGTGCTGAGGAAGAAACTCTGAGATATCCAAGATGCCCACTCCCAAGTGATGGTAGCATTTATCCCAATATGGTCTGTATCTCATAATTTACATATGCACCTGTCTTTCCCAGAAAACTCTGTGTTACTGAGGGACAGAGATCCCTCTGCTTAATGACCCTTTGTTTAATGAATGCAGTGGCTTCCATTTGTTTTGTATGGTTACTCTTCTAGACGATTCTGAAAGTCTTACCAGTCTCCTTGGCCACTTCTGCTGTGCCTGTAAGAAAAGCGAAAGTCTCACAGTCCCTGGTGGATCCGTAGCCTGCGCGCCCTGTGAAAGTTGACCGGGCTTGGTGCTCAGCCTGTAATCCCAGTGCTTTGGGAGGCCGAGGTGAGGGGATTGCCTGAGCCTGCAGGTTCGAGACCCGCCTGGGCAATTTGGTGAGACCTCATCTCTACAATAAATCAAAAATTAGTCAGGTGTGGTAGCGCATGCCTGTAGTTCTAGCTACTTGGAAGGCTGAGGCGGAAGGATCGCCGGAGCCCAGCAGGTCGAGGCTGCAGTGGCCAGGAGCGGCCACTGCACTCCAGCCTGGGTGACAGAGTGAGACTCCAACTCAAAAAAAAAAAGAAGAAAAGAAAAGTGAAAGTCATGCTTTGGTCAATTCACAGCCTCTCAATCAGAGCCAATAAATACCTGCTGTCACACTGTTACTGTGCCTCTTAAACCCTTTACTACACAATGTCAGCAGAGGGTTATAAAGACTCTGTTAAGGAAGCCGCCAGTGAGGCCGGCAGTAGAGATAAGGGCCCGTGCCGCTCAGAGGGGTGGACTCCAGGGATCAGGAGGTCCTCCTGCCCCCATCATTCCTCTTCTTCAGCAGCAACATGGATGACTATTCACTGAACGCCCAGGCATCTGGATGATGCAAGGTACTTTCCAGCACTAGCACAGAAGCTCCCTGAGAGCAGGCGTTTTTTTCTGTTATGCTCAGTGCAGTATTCCCTGTGTCTAGACTCGGGCCTAGTATGCTGAAACATAGCTGGGGCTCAGTAAATATTTGTTGAGAGGATGAAGGAATGAATAAAGATACTTCCCTTGATGAGGGAGATCCATCCACTCATGCAACATTTACTGAGCATGTGTCAGATCTTGAGTCAGGCCTTTGGAGCACAGAGAAGAGTAGACCAGCCCTGTAGTCATGAAGGAGACCAGCTAGCCATAGGATCACACATATCCCTAGGAGAAGAGTTTTAACAGCAATATGAGCTGGGTGCTGGGAGAGGCTAGTGGGGGTGTGACTGACTCCCACTGAGCAATCAGGGAGGTCTTCATAGAGGAGGCAGCATTTGATCTAGATCTTGAAGGATGAGTAAGAGTTCCCCAAGTAGGAAATGAAAAAGGCATCAGACAGAGGAAATCTTTGGGACAAAGAGTTTGCAAGGAAACACACGCTGAACAGAGGGTAGGGGATGGAATAGTATTACCCTCCCTGCCCTAGAGAAGGACTAATTCTGTGTTTTTATCTGAACTCGACTCCCTTTCCATCTTTCATCCTGTTGTATTATAGTCCTACCAGAACATGAGAAGGAAGGAAGAGAGGAGGATAGAGTTTATTAATAGGAGAGAAATATTGAAAGAACAATCACACACAAGGAAAACACAGAAAATAAATGAAAGCAAAATGGCTGCAAGCAGCATGTTCCAGTACAAATATGATATTTTATAGTAGTTGCATGTTTTAAAAAATGAAAAGAAACAGATGACATTAATCTTAATCATGTATTTATTTAATATAATATGTTCAAAATATTGCCACTTCAACATGTAATTCATATAACAGTTCATTAATGAAAAATTTAAATTCTTGTCTTCATGCTCGATCTTTGAAATGGAGCATGTATTACACTTGGACTAGCCACATTTCAGGAGCTCAATAGCCACATGTGACCAGTGGCTGCAGTACTGGACAGTGCAGCCCGAGACTTTGAAACTCTTTACTGCACGGTATAAGACTGAAGAATCAAGGAGTGGCCAGGTCCCACCCACTCATCCCTTCATTCAATCCTCTCAGCGTTTATTGAATGTCCACTATGTGCCTGGGACTTCTGATGTAAAAGCAAACAAGACACGGCCTGTGTCACCAGGAAGCATGCAGGTTCACATTTTACAGGCCAGTGAGCTAGCCGTCTAAAGGAAACTGGGATCCATCATTTTATCAGGGGTCTCAAACCAGGAGCTGCAGGCTGTGTGTGCCATTCTATTTTTCCTATACTAGGTCTTGAAAAATAGACCAGGCACCATGGCTCACACCGGTAATTCCAGCATTTTGGGAGGCCAAGGCGGTGGATTGCTTGAGCCCAGGAGTTCAAGACCAGCCTGAGCAACATAGCCAAATCTCGTCTCTACAAAAAAGTCAAAAAATTAGCCGGGCATGGCGTCACATGTCTGTAGTCCCAGCTACTCAGGATGCTGAAGTGAAAGAATCACCTGAGCCCAGGAGGTCAAGGCTGCCATGAGTCATGATCATCATGATTGTACCACAGTCTGGGTGACAGAGTGAAGCCCCCGTCTCAAAAAAATAAAAAGATCTTACCCAGCCAGTGTTCTACTTCATTTCAAGACAGTTGAGCATCTTTTACATCACACCTGGTTCCCCACTCATTATGTTACCTGTGGGCCTCTGCAGACATTTGCACCAGAGAACCCAGGATCAAGTGTCTCTAAGAAATCCCAAGTGTTGACAAGAGCAAAAGTAGAATGGACCTGGACGGCATCCAGGTCATAGCTTGCAGCCCCTGCTTATGTTCTAGAATCACCTGGAAAACTTTTTAAACATACTGTTTTTGAGCCCTACCCTCAGAGATTCTGATTCGGTGGGTCTGAAAATGGGGGTGGTGTCCACATATTTTTTAAAAGCCCTATCCAGTGATTTTTAGTTCAATTTCTAACTTGTAACTGCTGGGATACTACAGCCCAGAGAAGCTGTTTGTTTTGGTCAATGTCACACAGTATGCCAGCCAGGCTCCTAAACTACAAACCACTGATGTTTTCCCCAAACAGCAACGAGGGCAGAGGAGGCCCTCAGAACCCTTCCTGAATATTAAGGAGACATTGCCATGCACCAGGAGCTTGGAGTAGGGGGACAGGAATCTGAAACTGCTGTGTTGCCTCTTCAAGAACAAAGCCCTTGTCGGTTCACCACTCTGGGAAGATTGCCAGGCTCGAGTATTAATAATAATCCCTTTGTTTTTTAAATGCCTTATAATTGCATAAATAAAGCTTACTTTTTCTTCTTTAATAGTAATGAGCTTTATTTGACTGATTGGTTGATTAATAATACTCTCCTCCAGTGACAAAATACATAAGCCAAAAGAGAGATGCAGGGCCTGGTGGCTTGGGAGAGTAACGCAGGCATGCCAGCCGTCTCCTCTTGGCCACCTTGGTATCTGAGTGAGAGGGGTAGCGTGGCTTCTTCACAGTCAGATGCTTGAAAGCAAGGGCTATGGTCACATAAGGAAAACGGCCCCTGCATTTCCTGCTGGGATGTTACTGAACACCTTTTTCCTCACATTATGCAATGTCTGTTCTATGAGGACTTATGGAAGATATTACAACTGGTCCTTGGAAAACACAGGCTTGAACTGCACATATGTGGAGTTTGAATCCATATACGTGTGGGCTTTTCCAACCAAAGATGGATGGAAAATACAGCATTTGGGGGATGCAAAGCCTTCCTAGCCCGTGCATGTGGAGGGCCTGCTTTGCCTATATGTGGTTGAGTATGCATGAATTTTGATAGACTGAGGTGTGATGGGAGTGTCCTGGAACCAGTCTCCAGCATATACAAGGGATCTGTATTTCTGTCCAGTTTTAGTACCAATTACAATGGTGGCCGTCCTGGATTACTAGGGCTATTTCTAGATACTGGGAATTGTGAAACTGTTAAAAACTAATCATGTTTACTGTTTCCCATTGGCTGCCTGGAAATTCAAGGGTAAACCTATGTCGCACCTGCAATAAGCGTAAAGTAGTTCTCGGTATGTTTTATGTAATAACAACAGCTCACATTTATTGAGCATTTACTGTCTACATGGACTCTTAGTACCCTATTTCTGCAGGCAGCATGTTCTGGAAGAACTAGAGTGCAGAGCTCACTTTTGTAAATCAAGCAATGTTTTCAGTGCCCTTGGGGAATAAGGAAACTCATTTGAATCGTAGATTTTTGTGCAGCGAATAACGACCTCCTTATACCACCGTATTTGCGGTGCCATTTGCTGGTTTTCAGACTCTCAACTTACAGATGAGGCCAGCCAGGCCCAGCTGCTGCCTCTGGGTTGGCTGTGAACTCAACTTCCTTTCCCTGGGCCCAGCAAAGCCCTGCTCTTGCTCGAAATCACGAGGCTGGAGCGGAGCCCTGACAGGCCCACGGTTGTGGACAGCTTTGCACTGTCACACACTGGCCCAGAGACAAAGGGAAGCAGGAGGGCTTTTACTGGTCACCTGCCTCCCTGCAGTGGGTTCCTGATAGATAGCAGATGGAGAGACGGGGGAGTTAATGAGGTCTGCGTTCTGGCCAAATGCTTTCCATCTTCCTCTCACCACTGAGTCCATTGGAAAAGAACGCTGTGCTGGGCGCGAGCTCAGGGACAGCCAGAAAAGCTGAGCTTTCACCAAAGGTGTTGGGGAGCAGAAAGGAATCACGTGCACTGACTCAGATCAACTCAATTCAGTGGATATTTATGAAGCACCGTCTACATTAGTCTCTTTATGTGTAAACCGTTTCCCTGAAGGTCTTTTTCCTTGTAGTTATCATTATTCCCACTGAACAGCTAAGATACTTACAAGACTCAGAGATGTTGAGTAACTTGTTCAGGATCACACAGTCAGCCTAGGACTTAGCTGGAATTTGAATCTAAGCCTCACTCTTTAAACCTAATACACCAAGCCGCTTCTCCAAGCAGTCCTACCACTCACTGGGTCACACATTCCTTTTCAAATTGTTTTCAGAGTTCCATCTTGAGGTCTCATTTCCGAAGCATCTCTTCTTGCTGTAGTGAGGAAATGGGGGTGGGAAAGAGACTGATCTTCAAAGCGCTTGGGGAAATGGCTGGAACGAGCAGTTTACACTTATAAAATTTGTTTTCAGTTCTAGCCAGGGGTAGTAGTAATTTAATCGTCAGTGTTGGAGTCCACTTCCTTGGGGGCTCCCTGCCCTGAGCCAGATGTTTTTTGTTGAATCTGGTAATTTTCAAAGAAAAGTCCAGATTGGAGTGTCAGATCAACGCCTGGTCTCTGTGAATACAGAAGAACACAAGGAAACCACCCATAAACTGTGTGCTGCACAGTGCTTTTCAACTTCACGACCTTTCTGTGCTCTCTCATGGCAGCCCAGGGAGGCAGCCCATTTTGTGGGTGAGAAAACTGAGTCCCCAAGACTTTCCAAATCTAGTGTACAGCTGGGACCCATCGTGTCTCAGACGCTGCAGGCCTGGCGCCTGGCACATCATGGGTGCTCACACACCCTCGTAACTTCAGATTCCCAGTTCTGAGGCTTTTGTCTTCCATCACGTCGTCTCTGCCTCGAGAAAAAGTAATCTATCCTGAAGGTGATTTTTTCAAAATATAAGAAAATCCTAGCAGGGCTGTGATCTCATGTTCCTCCACAGGCCCCTTTGAGGTCCCCACGGACCACGCAAAAGACTTGCTTTCATCCATCTAGAGGTTATAAGAAACCAAATGTTGGCAGCATAACATCATTCTTTGGAGGGACTCAGAGGCCTGCCCCAGTATCTTTCTTTGGGGGTCAGGGAAGAAATTTGAGAGCCTGTGGAGGAAGAAGGCAGTGGCTTTGTTTTGTCAAGCAAGATCTGTGCTTTCTAAATGGTTTTATCCCCAAACCCACAGCACCCCTCCTCCTAAAGAAAAAATAATCCAAAAAATGTGAAGGCTACCATGTCCAACAGCATCCACAGCTCTCTCTGTGTGTGTATTCCCAGGCCAGTCCTCAGACCCAACAGAATTGGGGGGAAGAGATGTGCCCAGCAGTGCTCACTGGTGTGGGCCTCTGAGTAGAGCTGGGGATGGGGTCAGGGCTCAGGCCCAAGCTGACCAATCAATATTAAGACAT
This sequence comes from Tarsius wallacei, assembly GCA_963574415.1. NCBI lineage: Eukaryota > Metazoa > Chordata > Mammalia > Primates > Tarsiidae > Tarsius > Tarsius wallacei. The sequence continues at coordinate 11,975 of CAUYQG010167412.1, forward strand.
TCTTATCACCCCAGAAAGAAAACTGTGCCCTTCCCCCTTGCACTTCATGGGATCATGGTGAGCAATGAATGAAGCAATATATAGGAACAGGCCTAGCACGGGGCCAGGAACAGAGTTAGTGCCTAATCAAAGTCCATTCCACAGCCCCTGGCACAGGGTTTAGTGCAGATTTGTGGAGTCAAATCCACCAACTCCCGCCACCCACATGGAGGTGGCTCTGCTAGTTAGCTCAACTTTTCTGCAGAGATCCATCGCCAGACATTGCATTATGCCTGGACGGGACCAGGGGCATTTGGCAGTAGGGGAGGTATTGCTCAGGAAACTTTCCATGCACAAGGTCCAGTCTGCATGGCTCATGTCAGAAATTACCCACCAGACAGCTCCCTTCTCCAGATCTGCCAGGTCAAGGCAAATAGGAACACTGGTCCCTGTGCCTCACGGCAAATTGTCATTCAATTATAGTCACTTCAGAATCCAGGTTATTACAAATTGACTTGGCCAATCTCTCTAAACCGCCTCATTTTCTCTTTTTGCTTTTTCCCTGCTTCCAAGAAGAAGAAAAATCCAGGCTCAGGGAACATCATTTTCATAGCCTTCTTGTCTCTTTGATCAAAGAGCTGTGAGCAGGAGAAATGGAATGACTTATGGGAGGACGGGGCATCATCTGTGTCTGGGTCCTGAGAAGAGCCCAAGTCTAGTCTGTGTCGGGAGTAAAGGGTGCTGGGAGGGAAGGACCCTCTGGTGATGATGAGGGACAGCCTTGGGGAGCCTCTAGCTGGCCCCAGAGGGTGCGCTGTCTGGGGAGGGAGAAGGGAGCTGAATTAACACAAATACTGACTCACTGATTCCACATTCACATTGCAGCTATGAGTCACTCTACTGTACTCTACTGCATACGGGGGCCACAGGGGATCCTGCCCTTGAGGAGATCCTCTGGTCAGAAAACAGGCAGACCCTGACTCCCTGGATTTCAGTAAATCATATACCTTCTTTAGTCAGTTTACTCTTCTGTAAAATGGAGCTAATGATATTGATTTTGTAAGGTGGTTATAAAAGCAAAGTAAGGTAATGTATAGAAAGCATCCATAGCAAATTTCCAGGTATAAAGGGTTCAATAAAGGTCTGCTGAGGATAGAATGTAAGTGAGGCCCCAGGAATAGAATTTAAGGAGACACTCACAATCAGGGTTGTGCCACCACAGGGTCAGCACTCAAGAGTGGATGCCTCCTTAAAATGTTCACCTGGGAGCCTCAGTCAACTTACCCTAGTCCCAGTTGATGCCAAGTAATGACTGAAAGTTACTGTCAGTTCACTGATGCCCTTAAATGAAGTTATATTTTGTTTTCCCCAACAATATCTATTCTCGCATGAGAAACAATTGTACAGCTATTGTGTGTGGCATAATATTTGTTCAGGCTACAGAAAATGTGTAGCCTTCCACATAGATCCACTGCCCTCCAGCCCCCCGCCCCAAAGCCCTTCAGTTGGTCATACCCAGTCTATCCCACTAATTTGATTCCTGTTTCCTGTATCACAGAGCTGTTTAACTGGTGGACCTGAGAAGTGGCTATAAAGAGATATCTCAGAGCCTAGGGATCTTGTTTGCTAGCAATGTGGTATTGATATATCTTGGAGTACCACAGTGCATGACAACAAAAGTTCTTGAGTTTTTTTCCTTTTTGTATTGCTTCCTATTGTCTAGTGCAGTGGTTAAATACACAGTAGGTGTCTGATGGATACTTGGTTGAATTCATGGGTGAAGGGATAGATAGATGCATGGATATATGGATAGATGAGCGGATGGGTGGGTGGATGGATGGATGGATGGGTGAGCAGATGAATGGGTAGATAGGTGGGTGGGCAGACAGATAGCTGGGTAGATGAATGAATGGATAGGTGAATTTCACTAGAATTTAAGTTCCAAGAGGACAGGAATTTTCATATATTCTGTTCATTGACATATGTTCAATATACAAAATATAGCACACAATAAACACTCACTAAATATTTATTGCTGAATTTGGTAGGTAGGTGGATGAAAGACTGTATGAATGGATAGATGCATACATTGATGAATACATAATAATTTACTTTTGAATAGCTTTTTTCTCCTTACATTCTGTATTTTATTTGATGCTCAGCCAAGCTGTGCAAAGTAGTCTGAGGAGGTACATAATGGAGCAAACCCTCTTTTTGGCCAAGCAGTATCCTCATTATTGCACACCTACGTCTGTCCTAGGAACATCCTCCAACTCCTTTTAGAAATATGAGCTCATCTGACACTGAGCACATGGCCTAGCACACAGTGGATGGACTGTATCTGTGAACCAAATAAGTTTGGTCTCACCAGACCAGAGAAGTGAAGAGGGCATCCCTGGCCACACAGTTAGTAGGTTGGGGGCCAGGACTGAAACCCAGCTTCAGACTGCTCATCTTGGGCCTGTTTCTCCTCAGATGGCATAAAGACGATTTGTCTGCCTGAGGAAGTGGGCGGCTTGCATGAATAAATGACAGACACATCATTCTAGTGAGCCAGGGAGCCGGTGGGGGAGCACTTGCTTAAAAAGAGACAAACAGCTTTCCCTGAGCCCCCCTGGTTGAAATAACTGCATCTGCCTAAGCCCCTGGCTCCGTGAGCAGACAAGGATTATGTGATGTGCTCAGAAGTCTGGCCATCTATTGGTATTTAATGGATTCACTGTCAGTAAAGATTCCCCAGTGCAGGAGGCTGATAGGATTTAGAGATGCAGGCAGGAAACTTCTCACATTTGGAAACTCGTGTATTACAAGGCAAGGCCCCTTTTGCTTACTGAAAACTTGACCCTTGTGAAATAAAGCCCTGTCCTAGTCCTCGCTGATAAAGACTGAGAGGTTGTGCAGAGCCATTGAAGGGGACTGGACTCACAATGTCTTGGTTTTAAATGGAGGCTCCACTGCCTACTAGTCTGGGGAGGCAGGAAAAAGGAAGGAAGGAATGTTTTCTGGGCATTCAGTACAAACCAGGTCACTTATACCAGTGTGGAGGGCGCCTTAGATGTGGTTGTCTCCATTTTACACATGCTGAAACCAAGGCTCAGAAAGTTTATGCATCTTGTCCAAAGTCTCGTCATCAGTAATTGATAGAGAGGCCTGTTTGTGTAGCTCTAAAACCCTTTCCACTTAGCATGTAACAAGCCACCAAACCTCTCTCCTCTTCTCACCGATGTAAGGGGGATAACACCAAATTTTCCATCCGCCCAGTGTGTACCATGGATCAAGTGACCCCCTCACCTCCCAGACATTTGCAGGAAGAAGGTCTGAACTCTTCCACCTGAGCAAGCTCACATTATGCAGGTTGTTTTCACCCACGATGCTGGTGGATTCTCAGATGAACAGACCTTTTGAACACTTGCCAGTATCTCAACCCTTCTAATTAAAACCACATTATCTGTGATGATTCTTAATGATAGCATTTGTGGAGTCAGGATGCTCTTTGGTCTCAAGTTCAATCTGAAATTTTCCCTTCTGAAGAGCACAAGCAGTGGGTTTGATAATGGGTCAGATAGAGGTTCTGTGTGACCCACTCTCGTAGCAAGTATATTCTCTTTTGCTCTAGAGACCTCCCTACTTGGGGAGGCCCATCCTGCCCGGCACATGGTCTAGAAGCCCCTGTGTCAAAGGCGCATGTCATCTATTTCTAGTTCATTACTTTTATTGCATTAGCCGTGGGCTCCTGGCCCTCCACGCTTCCAAGGTGCAGGTGAAAAGAAACAAGAGAATCAGTATGTTTGTCATTGTTTCTATCGGGCTTCAGGGAGCATCTCTGACTGGTGTCCTCTCCCTCTAGGTGAGGACCTTTGCACCTCAGGCTTGGTGAACTCCAGGCACTAGGCCCAACCTTGATCTGAAGCTGGAGGAGAGTAAGAAACAGCATCCGAAGCGATGGGTCTAAAGGGATTCACTGAACTATTCTTTTTACTTCTTAATAGGTCTGAAATTAAAAAAAAAAAAAAAAGTCCTTTAAGAAGTGGCATACCAGCACTTTGAGGTGCAATATTCAGATCTAGAGACTACTAGGCTGGCCCAGACACTGGCCCCAATCTCATAACAGAGGCCTAATTTCTTAGTACAGTGTGCAAGGCCAGACATGATTGGTCCTATGTGCCCTTCCAGCCCATCTCCCACCACCTGGACCCATCCTGTGCCCAGAAATATTGAGCTTCTGGTGTTTCCTGCACATCATCTTTGCTCAGACCACCGCCTCTTCCTGGAATGCCCCTGCCTTTTCTCTCAGCTCTGTCTCACATACTCCCACCACACCCACTCCCACTCATCCTTCAAAATGCAGCTCAGGGTTTGCTTTCTCTGGGAAGCCTTTGCCACTGATCTTGACTAAGTAAGGTACTCTCACATGACCTCTCTAGATTTTCTGCCACATCTTGGCCACTCCACAGGCCCTTTATAATTGTACCGTGATAACAGAGGTGGATGAATGAGGATGTAGAGGACTAATTAGTTTTCTAACTGAGCTGCCACCTCACTCCCAAGTCCCATCCCCAGAAAGCCCTATAGCCCAGTGGCAGCCATGAAATCTGAAGGTGGCCCATGTGAGGTTCAGAGTTCAGGAGCCACAAAGGTCCTTCCTAGCAGGACCTTTAGAAGTTGGAATCCAGGAGACAAAGTCATTGATGAAAAATAAGATTCCTAACAGATCCAGACAAACCTGGCTTGGATAGTCATAAAGGCCCAACCTTCTGAATTCAGTCATCTCTGAGATGAAACTCAAAATGGCGGTTTTGCAAGTTCTCACTGATTGCTTTGATTTCTCAGTAGTGAAATCAAGTGGTCAGATCTCCAAGCTTTAGTTTTAGGCAGTCCTGCCTTGGGATTCTGGTTCTGCCAATCCCCAGTGATGTGACTTTAGGCAAATCAGTTATCCCCTGGAAAGTGAGGCCACTGAATGAGTCATTAAATGGAAGGTGTGGGAAACTGATGGCACACTCAAATGGGGAAACTGAGAAGGGTTCAATGAAGGGAAGGGTTCCAAGAAGGGATAGTGCAGCACCCCAGGATGAGCAACAGAGAGGACCATTATTGCCCCCTAGGTCTACATGGGAAAAGGTATGAGCAGTAACCGAGAGACCGTTACAGCTATAGGAGAAGATGCTGGATGACAGCCATGCCTTAGGTGGAAGAAAGAATACACTATTAACCCATCGTCCAGCAGGGAAGAATTGGGGGAATAAATGCCCCAGGCTCCCTCTTTGCCCATCATTGAGGCTGGTATCCCCTTTTGACTAACTCTAACGAGAAGTCAGAGGAAAAGGAATACCATTGGCATCACCCCAAAAGTGAGCCTCAGGAGCACAGAAAAAGGTAGGAAAGGGCAGAGACAGGAGCTGGAAGGGCAAGAAGATTATCCAGCCCAGCTCTGTCAGGGCACACAGTGGGTTCTCAAAGCAAGCCACTTCTTTCCTTTACCTTGCTAGCATCCCTACTGTGGTAGCAAAAGCAATGGAGGAGAAGACTAAACAAATCTGAGCATTTCTCATAGGTCCTCACAAGAGTGTGTTAGGGGCGAAGTTGAAATGGAGAGAAAGAAAAAAAGGATTTTTAATTTTGATTATCTGTGAATTTCTTTTATCCATGTTATCTCTTTCTGCCAGTAGCTGGGATAATTGAAACCTCACTGCCCTCCCTAACTTTGGCTTTCAGTGTGCTGAATGCACATCAAAGGTGTTTTTATAAGGAGCTGTATGCTGTCTTTTAAATTAATTTTAATTTTATTTTTACATTTGATATAATAGGGTCAAATGAATCTTTATTGTTCAGATATTGCCTAACTGGCGAAATAGGTCAAGCTTTCCAAGAGGAGTTCTTTGAACTTCTTTGCATGTATAAATAACTTCTGCTCACCGACCCCAGGATCCAAAGGATACCTGACTGCAGTCTTGCAGGGATCTATGAGATAAGGAGGTATCAGGGGCATGAGAGGTCAAACTCGGTAGATGATGTCAGCATCCCACTCATTTCACAAGCAAGTCCTACTGAGTGCGGGGCACCGTGCTGGGCATCACGTGTCAAGGAGACAGAGGGTCGCCTGTGCTCTATAGCTTAGATTCCCATGGGAGAATAAACTTAGACACTTGAGATGGAAAACAGATACCTTTATCTTTCCTCTTAAAAACTGCCTAACTGTAGGGAGGTTTGCATCATACCAACTCCTTTGCAGTGGCTTAAGGAACTTTCCAGTCCCCCATGACCCATGACCCTCAAACCCACTAGGACCCTCTCACTGGGCTGCTCCCACAGCTGGTCTGGGATCTCTGCACTGCTTCCTGTCATCAGCAGGGCCTACAATGCCCTTCTGGTACTGGGAGGACTTTGCCTCTGTCCCCTTCATGACTTTCAAGGCTACGTGTAAAAGCATCTATCCACCCTAACTTCCTACCTCCCAAGCCCCAGTCTCTTCTATTTCTGATGATCTCCAGGGAAGAACAACTTGGGCTTGTCAAAGAAACCCACTGGGGTGATTCAAACACTTTTTCCTGCCAGTCCTTTCCCAGACATGGGCTGCATCCACTTGTGTGCAACTCTTCTTGACTCTCACCTAGTAGACATGACACTAGAACATATTCTAACTGGCACTTAATATTATTATAAGTTGTACTGCTCATCATGTTTTCATGTGTGCAAGGATAAGGAAAACAAAAATGGTCTTTACTCTCATTGCTCCTTTAACTCTCTCTTGACTCAGCTCAGCTCCCTCATTGCCTGTCTTCAAAGGTGGCCACTGTTAGAGTTTGCTATTCTTCCAGGAAAGCAAAAAGTGTAGACCTATGTTTTATATGCGCCACAGAGGTCACTTTATCCTCTGTTCTGTACCTTGCGTTTTTCCCTTGACAACATACCTGGGAGCCGTTTCACTATCAATCCCTACAGAAAGAATCACTCTTGTTAATGGCTGCATATTCTTCCACTGTTTGAATGTACTATAGATTGTTAACCTCTCTGCCTCCAAACACTTAGGTATGTCTAGTTTTTTGCTATTATATGTCATTCTCATATGCCTATCTTGGCAGCTTTTGAGGGGTGTAATTAGAAAATAAATTCCCCCCAAAAATAGAATAGGTGGGCCAGAAAGATTTAAATTTCAATAGATATTGATTGCCAAATTGTCCTACAAAATAGTTTCACACATGGACGGCCCCATCAACAGCATATAAGAGTGTCTCTTTCCCATGGGCAAACTCTGGATATGATCGAGCTTTTCCGTTTTTACTAACTGGATAGAAAAAAAAAATGGTATTTCATGGTTGTTTTGATCTGCATTTCTTTAATTATCAGTGCAACTGAGCATCTTTTTATATGTTTATTAGCTGTTTGTATTTGTTGTTCTCTAAATAGAAAGTTCATATTTCTTGTCTTTTTCTTCTACTGGATTGGAAATAAGTTTTAAAGTATTTTGTAAAATCAAAAGCAGGATCTAAATCTTAAGTGTGTTTTATTTTTATCATTAATTTTACTTCAGTTAATTGTGATATGCCCAATCAAAGGGAAGAGGAATGAAGGTCTAGATATTTTTATCTTCTCCTACTTGGATGGAGAAAACTCTGCAGCCTCTTGGATGTTCTGCCTGTTCCCACCCCAAGTAGAACTAGGCAATTAACTATTTAGGATCCTGTTGGTTCAGAGGAGAAGCTATGTCCATCAAACAGTTCTCCGGCAGCTGCTAAAAACCAGCACTAAGACATGAATCAGCTGTGGGACACGGTGTCGTCCCTTTAGATGAGGTCTTCAACGATGGCCTATTGTGAACCTCCAGAGGTCACATCCTTGACACCATCTGCCGGACCATGAAGATAATCAGCATGCCAAGGAGTCTGACAGGCTGTGATTATTTTTCACTCCAGAGCAGTGGTTTGTTTTGTTTATTTTCTTGGCATGAAGGGGATTCATTTCCCAGGCAAGCTCTTTGTGCAGCAGACACCTCATAAAAGGAAAATGAGCCTCTTTGGGGACATTGATTAGTTTTCCCAAGCCTCATGGTGGTCAGGCCCTGAGTGTGAGTTTGAATGAGTGCAGTTGATGTTTTTGGCCCCAGTAGATGAGCTGTTATTCATTTGTCCATTCATCCATTCAGCCAATAAACATTTGCTGAGAAGCAGTTTGGTACAGAACTTAAGAGTTTGGACTTTACAGAAAGCTTCATTCCTGAGCTTACTCTTGTGTGACACTAGGCAAGTTGCATTGCTTCTTGGAGCCTTTGCGTTTTCTTATCAGTGGAATGAGGGTAACAATGCCTACCTCAGAATTGTGAAATCTGTTGAGATAATATACAAGAAGGATCCAAAAAAACAGAACTCATTTATAAAAAATTATGTATTTATTCTTACATGTCTAAATTTCAGTGACCTTGAAAGTACTCTCCATCTGATGCAATATACCTATCGAGATGCTTTTTCCACTGCTCAGACCGTTTCTGAACTCGTCAATTTTGATGCCTTTTTAGTGCTACTGCCATTTTTCATTTCATCTCTTCCACATCGGCAAAACATTTCTCTTTGAGGACTTTTTTTTATCTAGGGGAACAAAAAAAGTCACTTGGGGGGAGATCGGGTGAATAGGGAGGGTGGAGCAGGGGTCATGCAATTTTTGGTCAAAAACTGAACACTCAGTACAGTGTGGGCAGGTGTGCTTATAAATTATCCATCATGAAATAGACAAAAGCATTGAAAGTATCTCCACCAAAAAAAGAATATTCTCCAAAGCCTCTCACAACAACGCTAGCCAGTACACTGATGCCAATGGGTTCCTAGAACATTTAACTACTGGTGAAGCCTGTACTACAAGGTGCCCACCCTCCAAAAAATAATTCCTTTTTTGTGGGGGTCCACCCTCTTATGTATTAAGCAACTATGTGTTGTCACAATCGTGCACTAACAAGCCAATTGAAAATTCAATAGCTTAAAACAATCACTTATTCCTATTCATGTATCTGGGAGTCAGCCAAGAGTCAGCTCATCTAAACTGGGGGCTCAGCTGGAGTTGGCTGCAAACTGCAGGTGGATTCGGGTCTGTCTCTTAGACCAGCAGGCGAGTTGGGGCATATTATTTCATGACAGTAACAGAGGAACAGAAGGCAAGCTCCACCATGAAATTACGTTCCAAGCGTTTCCTCACATCATATCTTAACATCCTGTTGGCCAAAGCAAGTCACATGAACAAGTCCAATGTTAGCAGGTAGGGAAATACACCCCATCTTCAGTAAGTAGTACTGTATATCCCAGGGCAAACAGCATGAAGTGAAGGGTAAAGAATTAGGAACTATGATGCCATCTTCCACTATATATAATTAACAGTACTTAGTAGTTGCCCTAGTTTTCACTGTTTTCCTCATAAATGACTGCCAAGTCTTGTGCTTCTTTCAATCCATGGATTTTTATTCACTTTTTAATTCTTCAGCTTTCCAAAGATTGACTCCCGTGAGAAAACCGAAGGAAACCAACACCAACCGAACCAAGAGATTTTACAGTTTTTTATTTTTATTTTTATTTTATTTTATTTATTTATTTTTTTTTTGAGTTGGTCATTATTTTCCCCATTCTCTCCTTTTGAAATTTTCTTTAGTTGTTTGTTGGATCTTCTGATTTACCCTTCTTTGTTTACAGATATGTCATATTTTCTATCTATTTTTCTATTCTGCATTGTGGGAAATTTCCTGAAATCTATTTTTTAGTTCACTAAACCTTTCTTTAGCTGTATGATTAGTTTCTTTTTATTTCTCAAGCTTGTTTAGTTATTTTGCAAGTCTACCTTTATTTTTTATAGTCTTTTTCTTTTAACATATTTTTATTTCCATTTATTTTTTCCAGTTATTTAAACACATTTATGATTTATTGGATTATCTTAATATTTCAAGGTGTTAAGCCTCTTTGTTGTACTTACTGGTAGAGTGTTTTCTTGGGTGATTTCTAACTTTCTTATAAGTTCATCTTAGGTGATGTGGTTTTTATTGTTTTATTTTATTTTTCCAATGGAATTTCCCTGCACTCAAGGTTTTAAAAGTGCCCCTACAGAGTCTATAGGGCTATTTTTTGCCTGATTTGACCAAGGACCTTGGAAGTTCTAGTGGTCTTAGGCCAGTTTTTGCATTGATTTCTTGACCTAGAATTGTAGTAACCAGTAGATGATGTAAATTTGTACACCACATTAACTTGCAGTTTTCCTATACCATGGGCTTTTTTTTTTCTATCCAAAGCCCTGAGCAGAAGGAAACTTCTTGGCCCCCTATATAGCTGGACGGGCAGAGAACTCATATGTAGAGGGAGGAGATACTTCCAAAGTGTAGACCTTTTGCAGGATCTCAGGGCTTAGTTCCAACTCCCTGCCTCATATGGCCTGGGCCCACATCTTTCTTCCTCCACATGGATGTTCAGACTCCAGCTCCTAGCTATTAAGGTCTGCGTCTGTGTCACATATACTTACTTCTGGGCCACCACATCTTTAAGTCTCTCACTTAAAGCTCTGGTTAATTGTTCCTTATTTGATTTTTTTTTTTTAATTTTGTCCCACATTTCTATATGGTTTTAGTAGAAAGGGAAATCCATAATTTCAGTGTACCATATTGCCAGAACCATAAATCCAACATTTGTAGCTTTTTAAAAAACCACTACTGGTTCCTTTAATTTGAAACTCCTTCCCAGGATATAACCTAAAGAAATACATCTTCATCAAATGATTGAATAGCCAGACACCTACTGGAGTTAAAAAGCAATTGAGATTTAAGCTTTACCTAGCAAGTTGCTGTCTAGATTTTCCTTCTAAGGACTCCTGTAATAATTAGAATTTCAGTTATTCACTTTTTATTAGAAAAATGGCATAATGATCACAAATGTCATTAAGAAATTGAATTGTGTCTAATGTTGGATAGATAGAAGGCAATAATTCCTAGGATCACTTCTTTCTTTAATTCCCAGAAGCCAGGCATCCTCAATTAGAATAACAAAAATTACAGCAGAATTTTTGAAAGATTTTTTTTAAAAGGACAGTGAGGTTGGCCTTCAGTGACTTAAGAATGTGAGGTTCTCTTCCCGTTTCAGGACAAATGTCTCCAATCCAATTACTCCGAGGTGCAGGAATGAAAGTCACTAGATGTGTGTTCAAATTCTAACTCTGCCACTCTTACCTTGAATCCTTGGCAGTTAAAACTCCTTGGCATGTAAAGCCTTGGCTCAAACCACAGCAATGGCACCGAAGAAAGAGAAGAGCCTCAACAGGCAGAACCAACACCGTCTGTGTGCCTGGCCCAGGCCTGGCACCCTGCTCAACTCTGTACTAGGATTGTCTCATGTCAGACTTTCTAGGCATTTTCTTAGTTGCAAATCAGTGCAAGGCACAAAGAGACAGTGGAACTCACTGATGCATAGTTAGAGTTTATGCAATGAGTGAACAGCACCACCACCACTGCTCAGGGTAATTGGCTATCCCGCTCCTACTCACTGTCAGTTTTTTTTTTTTTTTTTTGAGTTGGAGTCTCACTCTGTCACCCAGGCTGTAGTGCAGTGGCACGCTCACGGCCACCCCAGCGTCGACCTGCTGGTCTCTGGTGATCCTTCCAAGTAGCCGGAACTACAGGCATGTGCTAATTTTTTTTTTTAATTGCAGAGGTCTCATCAAGTTGCCTGGGCTGGTCTCAAACCCGCGGGCTTAGGCAATCCACTCGCCTCGGTCTCCCAAAGTGCTGGGATTACAGGCTGGGCCACTGAGTCCAGCCTACCCACTGTCAGTTACTGAAATAGTCACTTTACATACATTTTCTGATTTAATCTTCAAACCACCTGAGATTACTCCTCTTAAATATGGGGAAACCAGCTAGAACTAGTTAGATAAATCCCAAGGCCACATAGCTAGGGAATGACAGATCTGGAATTCAAACCCAGATCTCTGGTTTTAAGTGTCCAGCTTATTAAAATTGTATATAGAGAAAGTAAAGAAGTTAGGTTGTATTTCTCAAACAAATAAAGTATATGAATGTTATGATACATTTGGGGGGCTCAAAGGCTTTGGGGCATGATTCCTATTTTTCAGAAGAGTTTCAGGTGGCTGAGTTTGCTGGGTAGACAAGCTTGAAGTAGAACCCAGCACTGTGTTTGGTATATGGTAGGGGCCTAATACATATTAATGATTTTATCAAAATTAATTATTCCATCAAGTTATTCATGCTTTAGTTGCTGGCTGAAGACTTATACTATCACATCTTTTAAAAGGTACACTAGAAGCATGACAGAAAAAAATGTGTGGACTGGGTTTGAGGTTAGAGAAACCTGTGTTCAAATCTTGACTTTTGTGTTTACTAGCTCTGTACATGTGGGCAGATGAATTAAATATATCTCTGTGCCTCAGTTTTCTCACCTGTAGGATGGAGAGGATTTAAACCTCAATTTCTGTGAGGATTAAATAAGTTAACAGATGTAGTACAGTTAGAAAAGTCCCTGTAGATAGTAAAAGTACTAGATAAAAGCTATTGTTTGTATTGCTAGCACTCAATTAAATGGGAATAATTGCTTATCATTGTTACTGCATGCTACAATGGTTGTGTCAATGATGCTGAATAAAAACTGATGAAGACCAAATCATTGCGGAAGATCAGGTGAGAACACCTGGATCACCAGTTGGTGTCGTCAAGAATTTGAAATTCAGAAGACGTTCTTACTCTTTCTCTCTTTCTCTTTCCTGGCCTTCTGGAAACCTGGTAATCAGCTTCTACTATCACAGAGATGTGGCAGGGAAGTAACACATCAAAAGGAGCGAGGTGGGGGAGGAGAGCCTTGTCTTCCCACAAAAGGAACAAAAACAGCCCATTATTCAAAGTCTCTGCTGAAAGGGAAAAAATTTTTCTCTGCAGAAAAAGTTGACCATATTCAGTGGAAGATGCTGTAGTTTCCATGGCAATTAATGGTGTTAAGTGCACTTCATAACTCAAAGGTCTCTAGTGAAGATACAGGAGGAGAAGGGAGAAAGGTGTGTGGTTTTTTAAAAATAGTATTTAAAAATGTGTTCCCCTGAAAATCCTTTTACTGCCTTTATCGGGCAGGATTTTTATTTTTGAATCCTTAAGAAGATGTGCAAAATGACTTTAGGGATGGAATTATAGATGCAATTGAGATGCCCAAAATAGTCTCTCCCCGAGGTGTGGAGGACAATTCTGAAATAATCTCTATACATTTACTCTGTGTGACCAGGAAAATGCATTCCCTGGCGCTGATGGAAATTCTCAAGCACTGTGGTCTCTGGCCGCCAAGGGAGGGGTCATTTGTTCCAGTGCCCAAAACTGTATGAACTTTCAGGAAGGAGAGGTATAAAAGACCCGTGCTCTAACCCCTGAATCATGTAGGCCGTTGAGTGGAAACTCAGTCACCCAGTCTTTACTCATTCAATGCCTCCTATGTGCTACATATCTCATTGGGAGCTTTGCTCAGCTCACCTCATTCTGAAGGTAGTGGCAGTATCTCCATTTTCAGGGGCTTGAGGCTTAGAGGAACGTAATGAAGTTCTGCAAGGTCACAAGGGGACACTAAATTAGGGCAGGCCATCACAAAGCCCTACAAGAGCCACGTCATCTCAGACTCTTCTATCTACACCAAGATGGATGGTTCAGCCCTGTGTCTTTCCAGGGGGCCAAAGGGGAAGACATCAAGGTGGCTAGGGTTTCCATGCCCTCCTATGAAGACCTGGCCAAAGGTATGAGCCACTCTGTAGCCCATAGCCCTTTACCTGTAAAACAGATGAGGGAGGGACATATCACCTTAAGGAAATGTTCAAATCCTCTGGGAGTCCAGAAAATTTCCTCATCTTAGCTGTCTTTTGTTTTTTAAAAAACCTTCCAGAAGAATGTAAGAAAGTCTGATGTAGAAGGAAGGCATGTGTATAGTGTAATGGTAATGGCACCAGAAGCATGGCCTGGGACACACATGGGTTAAATCCTGGTCCCGCCATTTCCTGGCTGGGAGACATGGAAAACATTCAGGTACTTCTGTTGCCTTAGAAGAAATTATTAATGGTTACATTGCAGTGCTGTTGGAAAGATTAGTGATAGTGATGGTAAGCACCCAACACGGGCTCCAGAATTGTTGGGGCCTCAGTAAGCAGAGGCTGTGGTGATGACACATGCTTTCTGTGGGCAGAAGCGAAGACCAAGCCCCCCGTAGCGGCTGCAGGCTTGGAGTCGGCATGTTCCCCTCATTTGTTGAATTCCAGCTGTCCTGTCCTTAATTGTCTCTGCTTTCGACTCTGGGTACATTCTGGAGTCCCTACTATAAGAGAAGTCTTGTCTTTTTTATTTGGGGGTTTTGAATATTTTACTGTGAAATATAGCATTCATATAGAAAAGTGCACCACACATGCATGTACCATCCAACAGATTATCACAAAGTGACCACCATGTCACCACCACCCAGGGAAAAGATAGAATTGACCATACTCCCAAAGTTTTCATCCCATAGGTAACACTACCCTCACTTGACCAAGAACCTCACCCTTCCTTTTCTTGATTGCTTTGATATCTAAGTATGCATACCCAAACTATCTAGCTTCATTTTGCCTGTTTTTTGTGCCTCATATAAATGAAATCATGCAGTACATATTCCTCTGTGTCTGGTCGTCTTTGTTCAAACTCATCTTTTTAAGAGTCATCTGAATTGTGTAGAGTTCAAGTTTGTTCATTTGTGATATTCCATTGTCCAGGTATCCAGAAATTATCCATTCTACTGTGGAGGGGGATTTGGGATCTTTCCAGTGTTTGATGGTTATAAACAACAGCATTATGGACATTTTTGTGCAAGTTTTTTGGGAATGCTTGTCTGTTGGGTATATATCTAGGAGTGGAATCGCTGGTTCATAGACCTGGTAACTTCAACTTTACTAGATAATGCCAAAGTGTGCTAACTGGTCTTTTTATTAACTTATGCTGTAGAGTAACAGCTCTGTCAGGCATGTAGGAAGACTCCGGTTTCCTCATCTACAAAATCTGAGAAAGAAAAGTCATCTCATGAGGTTGTTATAAAGATGGAGTGAAATATCACTTTTATATTGCTTAGCATATATATAGCACAGAATAGCATCTTAATAATAGCTAAGATTTATTGAGCACTCTGTAAACGTAGTCCATCTATCTGGCTCACTCATTTACTCTTTCTATATCCCAGGATTTTGGCCTGAAATTCTTTTTTTTTTTTTTTTTGAGTTGGAGTCTCACTCTGTCACCCAGACTGGAGTGCAGGGGTTGCTCCCGGCCACCGCAGCCTCGACCCGCTGGGCTCCGGTGATCCTTCCGCCTCAGCCTTCCAAGTAGCTGGAACTACAGGCACGTGCTACCACACCTGGATAATTTTTGATTTATTGTAGAGATGAGGTCTCACCAAGTTGCCCAGGCGGGTCACTAACCCGCAGGCTCAGGCAATCCACTCACCTCAGCCTCCCAAGGCGCGGGATTACAGGCTGAGCCACCGAGCCTGGCTAGGATCAAGACTCTTCAAGTCATGCCAGACTACTCCAGCTTCCGCTCAGCAACAGGCAGCTCAAAGGATCTTGCTATGACCTTGGGCCAGTACTCCCCTTTGTGTCTAGGAAAAGGCCAATTTGATGGAGCACAAGTGCCTTCAGAGTAGCCTCATGGAAATCGTGCTGATTTCAGCACTCCTTGTGTCTGCTAGTGAAAGCACTTTTGCAGCGAAGTACATTTGTGGTAGCTGATAAACGCACTTAGCAAGGACTACACCAGTACCTGACTCTCAGCTGAGATAATGCCTCACTGCACTTGCTGGGCATAGGTACCTGGAGACTGGAAGAGCATGGGGCAGGCCCACCTGCCAGCAGGGGACTCACCAGCTGCTTGTCTTGCCATGTTACTCACCTCTCCTTCCCACTGGTACTTTTCACCCAATTCTATGAGCAATCCTCAGGTCCCTGCAGCCAGCCTCACAGATGGATTGGAGGCACAATCAGCCCTAGGCAGGTGCACTTTGAGAGATGCTTTTTCACTTGGGCAAGCCAATTGAGTCTGTAGCCACTCTCTCCCCTCCAGATGCGTCTGATGAGGGCTGCTGGCAGAGGCACAGCTAATTAGGTTTGTTTGTAGACGTGTGGGCCTGAATCCCTCTGCAGCTTGATGTCATTTCTCACTCACCTTGCCCTGAATAGCCAATCGACTGAAAGGGCTTTGCTTCAAGTGCCTCTTAATCAGCGACTGTTTATCCAGTACCTACTATGTGCAGACAAAACCCCTACCAGAAGGCATGCCAGCTGACTTGCTCCAGTGAAGTAAAGGTTATGAGTTGTGAAGATTTTGAGAGAAGTTACTTCTAACTTACAATTTCCTAAAAATAAAAATAAATGTGGGGCAGCAAAATACAA
>CAUYQG010167414.1:0-12245 GCA_963574415.1 Tarsius wallacei
TTTATTTAAAAGTCAAAAAACAAGCCGGGCTCGGTGGCTCAGCCTGTAATCCCGTGCCTTTGGGAGGCTGAGGTGAGTGGATTGCCTGAGCCCACGGGTTTGAGACCCGCCTGGGCAAGCGAGACCTCATCTCTACAATAAATCAAAAAATCAGCCGGGCGAGGTAGCGCGCGCCTGTAGTTCCAGCTACTCGGAAGGCTGAGGCGGAAGGATCGCCGGAGCCCAGCAGGTCGAGGCTGCGGTGGCCGGGAGCGGCCACTGCACTCCAATCTAAGCGACAGAGTGAGACTCCAACTCAAAAATAAATAAAAATAAATAAAAATAAATAAAAGTCAGAAAACAAAACACACTGATGAGGATGTAGAGAAAAGAGAAACTTCCTACACTGCTGGTGAAAATGTAAGCTCATTCAAACCTTGTGGAAATCAGTTTGGAAATTTCTCAAATAACTAAAAATAGATTTACCATTTTTACTCAGCAATCTCACTATTGAATATATACCCAAAAGATTATAAATCACTCTACCAAAAAAATCACCTGCACTTGTTTGTTTATTGTCATACTATCCACAATAGCAAAAACATGTACCCAACTTAGATAAAGAAAATGTGGCATGGAATACTATGCAGCCATAAAAATAACAAAATTATGTCCTTTGCAGCAACATGGAGCAACATGGATGCAACTGGAGACCATCATCATAAGCAAATTATCACAGAAACAGAAAACTGAACACACATATTCTCATTTATAGTGGGAAATGAACACTGAATACACACAGGCATAAGGATGGGAACAACAAACACTGGGGACTCCTCAAGACGGGAGGGACTCATTAAGAAAGGAGGGTAAGAGTTGAAAAATGACTTCCTGAATACCATGCCTTCCACCTGGGTGATAGGCTCAATTGAAGCTCAAACATCACCATCATGCAACATACCTACGTAACAAACTTGCACATGTATCCCTTGATTCAGAATAGAATAGAATAGAATAAAATAGAATAGAATAGAACAGAACAGAACAGAATAGAATAGAATAAAATAGAATAAAAGAAAGTTCACTTAAAACAAAGCCAATAACTGCAACTGTCAGGAACCAGGGAAAGGGAGAATGGGAATGTTCCAACTTACCAAAAGGGCCAAGGTTAGATAAGTAAATTAATAAGAAAACAAGCCACAACCCTATAGAAAGGGTATGAACAGACAATTTCAAAGAAAGAAAACACAAATGATTCTTAAACATTTGGAAAGATGTTCAGTTTTACATATAATGAGTGAAATGCAAACTAAAGTTGCATTCCTATACACTTTTGCTCCAGATATTTAAGAATATATATATCTGGATAAATGATGTGAGTCGTGGTTTAAATGATGCTGACCCCTCCAAAATTCACTTGACCCCCAGTGCAACACTAAAACAGGTGGAGTCTTTGGGAAGTGATTGAGTCTTAGGTCTCTCACTTTGTGGATGGGATTAGGTGCCCCTATAAAATGGCCCAACTGAGAGAGTTTGCCCCGACATGCTCTTCTGTCACATGAGGATGCTGCCACAAGAAGATATCATTGATGGAGCAAGCCCTCACCAGACACCAGACCTGCTGGTGCCTTGATCTTGGACTTCACATCCTCTAAAACTGTGACAAATAAAGTTCTATTCTTTATAAACTGCCCAGTCTCAGACATCTTGTTATAGCAAGGCAAATGAAGACACCCTGTCATGAGGCTAGAGAGAAAGAGGTACTTTTCTATATAGTTAGAATAAATTAGTGCCATTCTTTTGGAGGAAGATTTGGCGACTTCACCACTGTTATTCAGCAATTACATTCTGAGAATTTACCTGCATAAATGTGAAATAATATAAGGTTCTTTACTTAAGCACCTTTTATGTCTATCAGCAGCTAAAATCTCAAATGATTAAGTGATGGCAGCTCCGTTCAATGAAATGTGGTACAGCTTAAAGAAAAGGAATAAAAGAATTGTATTCAAATATGGAAATATTTCCTTCTGAGATACTTCAAATAATGATTAAGATATAGAGTAATTTGTGTGACATGCTATACACATCTTATCTATGGATAAAAAAGAAAATAAGGATGCATGTGTATATATTTGCACATGCAAAGTGAAACCCTGGAAGGATGCATAAGAAACCAGTGACCATAGTAGTCATAGAAATGGGAGGAGAGCTGTGCAGATAAGGGGATGAGAATGAAGAAGAGACCGAACACGGTGGCTCACACCTGCAATTCCAGCACTCTGGGAGGCAGAAACAAGGGCATTGCCTGAGTCCAGGAGTTTGAGACCAGCCTGGACAACATAACAAGACCTCATCTCTACAATAAATCAAAAAATTAGCCAGGCATGATGGCATGCTCATGTGATTCCGACTACTTGGAAGACTGAGGCAGAAGGATCCCCTGAGCCCAGCAGGCAGAGGCTGTGGTAGCCTTGAGAGTGCCACTGCGCTCCGGCCTGGGCAACAGAGTGAGACTCCTACTCAGAAAAAAAAAGAAAAAAGGTTGAAGAAGAGACTTTTTATTTTATACATTTTTATAACTTTTGATTTGGCATTCAGACTCTTTGATTATCTATTCAATTTCTATAATCACATGAAGAGTACCAGAGCAAGGAAAGGTTAAAATATATATATTCATGTATTTCAAAAATGTTGATTCAACAACTACAGTGTGACAAGAGTTGCATCAGGCAACAGAGAAGAAAAGATGACAAGTCCAGTATTTAAGGAGCATACAGTCTTATGAAAGAAGCGGACAAGTGATCATGACCTAGATTTAAAACTTGAGTGATTGAGCAAAAGAAACTGCACCAGTAGAAACAGAAAAGTCAAAAGCGAAAGCCACTTTAAGAAATAATATAGTTGATAGGAGATATTTGCAATTCAATGAAATGAAGAATGTATGCAAATTGAAAATTGCACCAGTGAGTGGATAAAAGATTGGCATTTAGAAAGGATTCCAAAACTGGATTTTGAGTGTTATTTTGAGGCTGAAAGTCCAAGAAAGAAAGCAAAAAGAGAAGAGAACTTAAAAGAAACTCTGGCCGATGTCCATATTTTTTCAGTTTAGGATATTTTTCTTTTTATCAAATTTCCATTCAAGATTCTGCTCTTTAAAAGTAGTCTTGTTAAATGTAATACTAAAGTATTTTCAAAGTCAGCTAAACCAAAGGCTTAAAACACATAATCATTCCTGCCAAAATGTTTATTTTTAAAATAATAATAATTTTCAAAACCTGTGGTAAGATAGTCTATGACATGATATTCCTGACACATCTGACATGATATTCCTGACATACCAGGCATGATACCCCTGACATATATCTGACATCTGTTGAGGTGTCTAGTATCATTTTATGATTTATGATACAGGAAATTTGAAAATCTTTGGATACAGTATTAGGTTAAAAAAAAAGACACTTTGATTCAAATTCATTTTCTTTTATTTTTGATCATTCAGAGAAATCATTTCACGTTGAATATTAATTCTTCCAAAAGCCAGCTAGTAGAGCATGATATTAATGAG
Source organism: Tarsius wallacei (assembly GCA_963574415.1). Lineage (NCBI taxonomy): Eukaryota > Metazoa > Chordata > Mammalia > Primates > Tarsiidae > Tarsius > Tarsius wallacei. Next base: position 3,545 of record CAUYQG010167414.1, read on the forward strand.
GCCAAAGTTGCCGGTTCAATCCCTGTACTGTAGACAGGCTCCACACAGGGAAAGGCTTTTTTGTATGCACCTCTAATCAGGTCCAGCTGTCTTCCAATTTTGGCATTGGGCACAAAGGGACTCGGGTGAGAGAAGGTGAATTCCTGATGAGGAATCATCATCCACAAAAAAAGTAGCAGAAATTTCTAACTCAGTTAATCTTCTATCTCACAACATGACAGACTGCGGGCACAGTCATCTACATTTGTCCTTGAGGTTTTTTTTTTTTTTCTTTTTTTATGTAAGACAAGATGATTCAAGTAAGTATATCACACATAATTCCTTCAACCAGGATAAAGGCAAAATCCAAGGTGATGCATGCTCAGCACAATTGAAGTCCTACAATTCCTCCTGGGTGTTGGTATTGTCATCCAAACAACATTGTGTTGCTCCTGTTTTAAATCTGAATGTAACTTTGTCATGCAGGAAAAGAAACTCAAAAACAAAAATGCATTTTCAGCCTCCATCACAAGTTCTGCCAAGCATAGAGTTTACAAGTGTAACAATGGCAGCTGTTCCCACTAGTAAGAACAGCTGGGAAAAACGGAACTAGAGTCATTATCTCTCAGATTATGATCCGCTGGAACAATGCCCAAAATATCAACACTGACACTGAGTGACAGCATTTAGCCTCTGATAACCCCATTTAAGTTTTAGTTTCCTTTCACCAAGAGAAATTAACAGTACCACATATTCAAACACAAACAAAACACTTCAGAATTATTCCACCAATGGAGGTCAAAATCTATTTTCTTTTAGATATTTTGAACTGCTTGTATTCAAGATTAGCAGATATCTTAGAAATTCTATTCCCCTGAAAGATTGCAGTCTAAAAGAGACACTTTTTGAGGAGAGAGGTAACAGAATTGATATACTATTCAAGTTATCCAGGGAATACAATCTAGTTTTGATTATTGGATATCTTCACAGTTAGAAACAGGCACCACAATGTCCAGATCACCAAGGATGAAGAAACACGCTGTCAATCTTATACTTTGTGGGTGTGAATAAGAATTATGAATTCAGAAAGTAAGTTATATTTACAAGCCACTTGTATGTACAGAATAACAAATCTATGTGTGACTTTCCAAAAATAAGTAGAATATAAAATAATAAAGAAATAATGTCCTCTCCTGCTATAAAGGAGAAGCCATAGGAGTGACAAAGATAGAAGGCTAGTGAACAAAAGAGAATGTCCTAGAAGTCAAGAACAAAGAAACCCTGAGGGGTCGGCAGTGGTCCATGGTATGTGATGAATGACTCTTTATTTGTTTTGCATATGGCCTTGACATTTTTTTCTGAAGTTATGAGCAAACAAATATAAATACTGAAATTGTGAATGCATTATTGTACAAGAAAAAAATTCCAAAGAATGACTTAAAGAAAAATTTTGAAAAAGAGAACAATACATTGAGTAAAAGAAATAATGTTTATTTTTTTCTTGTTCTTAAGAACATCATAGAGCAAGGAACAATCAAGTGTCAAGTAGCTGAATATATTATTTTACTATCAGCAGAAGAGACACAAAACCTTTAGATTCTGCAACAACTTGGTATTAAAAATGTATATGAAAAATAGAGTTGGGAAAGAACAGGTGACATCTGTAAGCATCATGTGACCCCTTCTGCTCCTGGAATTCTATGTTTAACAGAAAATTTTAAGTCAAACACTCAGACTGATAAGGTTACAGTAACATAGATGACATTGCGACATACTAAAGCATGAGTTTCAGGATCAAGCAGAACCCAGATTGATCCAGTAAATCATAATTGTTAATGTTTTTCAAGTGATGCCTCTATGCTCAGGAGGCTTTTGCAGGCTCTGCATAGATTATTTTCTCACAAAATTTTCCCAACCACTCTGTGGTATTATATGATTTTAATCCTCATTATAAAGGTGAGCATAATTAACCACAAAGAAGTTAAGTAACTTGACCAAGTAGCAAAGTTAGTAGGCAGTAGAGCTAAACTATAAAATATCTCACCTCCCCCAAAATGTCACTATCTGGATGACTGCAAAATCACTCTATGTCTTGCCATTTCACTTGTGAGTGAAATTTATACCCTCCTCACAGGGCTGTGGTGTTAACATCAAAATCCTTGCTTTCTACAGATTGGGGAATTAGTGCTGGTTGAAATCTTTGACAATCATTAAAAATTATGAAGGACTTAAAAAGAAGAAAGAATCAATGTCCTTCTTAAATGTCTACAATGAAGAAACCCTCTTGATTACAGCTGATGGATAGGTGGAGTACTCTCAAAAAGTAATCTTCTGTTTATGGAAGAGCAGTTACTTGCTTACAGCCCCATACCTTCCTGATGTAACCCTATGCTTTTCCCTCCATCCACACTGGTAGAATAAACCAAGAAAGTTCTACATGTTAGCAGTGCTAAAAAAAAAAAAAAAAAAAGGCGTCTGATATGGAAAGGAGGCTGGATGGTAGCATATATAATTATAAATTGACTATATTTCTGTCTACAGTGACTAAGACAGCCTTAACATTCTCTTCAGTTAAATTCAACTTTAATCAGATGTCTTCCTGACTCCAGGCCCCTGACTTCCCTTTTCATGGGAAAACTTTACTTTACTCTAGAAAAACACGTACCTGGAAATGATTTTTCTGCCTCTTTGAGACATGAACCTTCTCTCCCAAAACCTCTTGCTAGTTTTACAACCATGGAATGTCTTCCTCAAGGACCTGGGAGCTATCACTTTGAAATGTTATCATCAAGAAAGAGCCCCTATCTCCCAGTCACTGTGGGAGGCTAGGAACCTAACTTCCACCAGTACCAGTTAGCAAACATGGGTGGCCTGATGCCACTGACAACCTCCCCAGTCACGTCCTTCAGTACTTTTCCACTCCCCCACCTTTCCTTACAGGGGAGTTGAGTTCAATTTTTCTCCCTTATTGCAATATTCTTGAATAAAGTCTTCCTTGTCCGTTTAACTCTGGTGCAATGTTTCTTCCACAGTGGCGGATTCAGCAGTCACTTGGGAGGTCAGGCACTAGACAGGAAGAGGAAGGAAGAACATACAGTGAATTTCTGGATGAGGGAAAAAGAATGGAGGCTGTCTCAGTGTGTGCTCTTTATATAAAAGTGCCAGCATTTCCATTACATCTTGGTTGGGTCAAGAATGGAGGCATCCCTGAGAATGCAGAAATCATGGGAAGATCTAGAAGCAAGGTGGGGGGTGGGCAAGGCATGAAAAATAAATGACAGCTTTAAAGAAGAACAATTATAAAATTTATACTCTACAGGCATAATAATAGATTTTTATGCAGATTAAAATGCATTTAAATGCAAATTCAAGTCATATTTTTATGCAAATTTATATGTGGTCTTCCTGTCTATTTTATATATTTGGCTGTGACCTTGTAAAGACCTCAGCAACAATTCTTTCTTACTGTCTTAGAACTGTTAGGTAAGAAAAGGTCTATTATAAGCTCCTCTTCAAGTGACTAGGTAAGTTTGGGGAGAAAGAAGAGTAACTTCCTAATGATCTGAAATACTTAGAAGTACTTAGACTATAGTAATGCATTTAGTCCTAAAAAATGTCCCAGGGTAGATCCCAGTCTGATGGGCTAGTATGAATTTCAGATCTCTCAGTAAACATTAAAATCCACTGTCTACCCAGGAGCATTGATGAGACCTGGGGAGCAGAGCTGACTTTTCTTGGAGCAGAAAAATCCTTTGAAAGAATCTGCTGTACCTTACAAGGACAGCAAGTGCCTGTACTACATCCCTTAAGCCATGAGAGCTTTAGGTTGGAATTCAGATAAGTGTAAGTTTAAAAATTCTAGCCATAAGAGTTTGGACAAACAAAAGACAACTTATCAGAGCTCCGAGTCCTCAAGATGTGATAGAGATAAAGATAGAGGTATAGATTGACACTGATTACAGATAGACATCAATATAGATTAGTTCCTTCATTTAGAGAAATAAAAACCCTAGTAAGGAAAGGTGTTATGATGTTCAAAGCTGTATATGGCACAGAGAAGGCACTCAAAGTAGGCAGCTGCTATTGTCATTATCATCATTAAACTTATTGTGATTTTTTTTTATATTACTATCTACCAGTCATAAAATCCATTCCCCACTTAACTTTGCGTGCATGTGTGTGTTTCTAAGGTAACTGATGTGTGATTTTACTTGGAGCAGTGAATTCCAAGGAGCTTAAGGCTTAGATAAATTAATTTCTACTATACAACATTGATTATATTGATATGTACACATTATCTGTTTAGTAATGCTTTTGAATGACTTTCAAAGTTTTGTGCTGTATTGGTTAGCTATGGCTGCTGTAACCAGGTACCATAGACTGGGTAAAAAGAGATTCATTTCACAGTTCTAGAGGCAGAAGTTCAAAATCAGAGTGTTGTCAGGGTTGGTTCCTTAGGGTAAGATCTCTCTCCTTGTCCTGTAGATGGTCATCTTCTCCCTGCATCTTCATGTCCTTTTCTCTCTGTGAGTGTCTGTCCAAATTCCCTCTTCTTATAAGGATACTCATCTTACTGAATTAGAGCTGACCCTGAGGACCTCATTCTAACTTAATTATTTCTGCAAAGACCTTCTCTTCATCTATGGTTACATTCTGAGGTACTGAGGGTTAAGGCCCCAACATGAACTTTGTAGGAGGCACAATCAGCACATAACCAGAATTTACTTTTATATACAGATGTTTTATGCCATTTTCTCACTTTTGGTCCTTTTTTTCCTTTTCCTTTCCACCTCATCCATTATAGTTCTTTAATATTTATAATTTGGGGTCGTGAGTCAATTATTGAAGCATCTTTTAAACGTAATCTCATACAAAAATGCCCCTGGTCCAGGTACTAGGAGACTTGGAGTCACCTGACCTCTTAAGATAGAAAAGGTTGAGATCTTGTATAAAAAAAACATGATGGAAAGAATTAGAATTTTAATTCCTAGAGAGCGAGACCTGAGTATTTTATTTCTATATAATCCCTACAGTACTCATGCAATACAGTAAACTCACAGTAAGTGCCTGTTGGAAGGATAAGTGAATCCATGAGTGAATAAGCAGGAGAAAGGGAACAACAGCTAACATTTATAATCCCTGCTTCTAAAGGCACACAGGGTGATCTTATTGCCTTATTGAAGACTCTTTAGGGCTGCCTGACTGGGGAATCTTTGGTTTGAGAGATGGCCTGGGGACTCTTACTAATCTATGGAGTTGCTTGAACTGCACTTTGAGATTTTCCAGTGTTTCTAGAGCTCTCTAAGCCTTGCTCCAGAGGTACAAAGTTATTTCAGAGAAGTAAACAGCTAAGGTCTTCATAGGCCCTGGGGAGAATGAAGACAAGAATACCACACAGTTTAAATGATGAAAGCATGAGATTCAACAATGAAAATTGACACATTGCATTTCCCCTTTAGGAAGGCCAATTTTGTTCACTTTGACCAGATAGCAGGTTTAATTTCCAAACAAGAAGGTGATCCAATTTATGCCAAAATGCATGTATCTTCAAGTCATAAAATAAATTAGGCAATCTGATGAAAATAATCTTATCAAAATGGTAACCACTGTGGCATATCTACAAGGAAAATCTCTGTATAAGTGCAAAATTTCCTACTTCCAAAGAGAGAGCTGTCATCTAGTTTTTAAAAAAAAAAAAAAATCTGTATCTTTTCTACTCCACAACTTATCCCATGTCTTAATTTTTAAATCCCCATTCATTCATTTTCTACTATCTCTTTTTTACTGTAATACTGAATAAGAAAATAGAAGATGGATACATAAATGATATATAGATAGATGATAGGTATAGATATGGATATATGTAAAATAATGGAAACCCTAATCTCTAGCTAGAAAAAGAGTATGGATTTTTGTACACATTTTACTTCTCTGATTTTTGTTTTTTGTAGGTTTTTTCCCCCCTTGGGGTGGGGGGATTGACTGGTTTTATTTTTGTTTTTAACAAAGACAAAAGAGAAAGGAGAGAGAAAGGAAGTAGAGACAATTGCACACTTCTAAGTGTTTTATCAGAGCATGAGTCTGGAGGTTATGTTAGGGTCCCTAGTGAAAATGTGTTTTCATCACAAACCACCTCACAGTATGATACAATTTATCATGATTGTCATCTAGGCTCAAAGGAGAGCAGAAATAGAATCCTAGAGACTCTGTGCATAAGGACTTATGTACTCAAGTGCACAGTTAAATCGCAGTGAAATCATCGACATCATTGGAGGCTGGCAGCTGACTACCTAGTCTCAGAAATCAGTAGGTGTTCCTAACTGTCCAAAATTAAGTAGGTAGGTTTTAATGCACACCAATCAATAAATATTTAGGAAAAAGCAGTATCACTCAAGTGTGTAAACATGCTACCCCAAACTCAACAAGCACAATACGGTATGCACTTCTAAGTCTTTATATAGATAGGACATTTTACATTTAGTCTTCCCTTTTGCTTTTTTAAATATTTTAACTGCATTTTAATGCTCTATGTGTGTTTAAACTTCTGTCAGAATGTTGACACAGACCAAGATTTTATCTTTAATTCAGGGAAGGGGAGGATATAATGCCTTTAAAAGAAGAAGGAAATTCAGCAAGTTTTCTGCAATTAGTACTAGAGAAGTCAGCTAGGATGCCTTCTGGAAATTTCCAATAGATAGGGGGTAAGTGAGAATGACAGCAGGCAGCGAATGGAAACAGCACTTGGCAATTTGAGAACCCTTTTTCTGTGACAAACTATCTGGTAGGCAACAATTTTGCCTTTCTTTAATCCTGGAAAACTGGCTTTTATTTCGGCTGATTTTGGTCATTAGCACAACTGCACATACAGAGCTGTCAGTGAAGGTAACTTGGGGCTGAATTCATGCCTACTTTCCCACCTCATTCTACTTAAGTACTTTCAGAAATCCCATCACTTCTTGAAGAAACACTGAACAAAAATGGTTAGACTCCCAAACTTTTAAACGTCTCCTCCTCCTTCCTCCCCATCAATACACATCAGCACTCAAAGTTAAGTCGTCTGATTTCACCACTTCTTAAATTATGTTTAGACTCAAGTCTCAGTCTCTCCCTCTCTCTCCTCTCTCTCCCCCCTCCCCGGATCATCTACCTATAGATCAGATTCTTTTATTTACGTTTCTAGTAGGCAGCTCATTTGGTGAAAACATAGGTACACATTCACATCACTAAATAGACTTTCCTCAAAATATATTCCACTTTCTCTGTTCTTTACCTTTAAAAAGATTGTTTCTATCCATTCAGTTGTTCAATTTATATTGCCTGGGTGCTTTTCTTCCCTTCACTTTTCCACAGCAACACTTAACCAATCACTAAGGTTTTCAAATCCCCCCACCCCATGACATCTGTGTATGGAACCAACTTTTTCCATCAGCTGCAGGCACTCAATTATGGCAACAGCTATGAGGAAATGCGCTTTCTTAGGCCACTCAACGCATTTGTTCTGCAATGCAGATAGTTGTCTTTCTAAGATGAAAATTTCTTCATGTCATTCCTGCAGTGACACCACATAATGTCCAAATGATGCAGGATGGTGAACTAGACATTTATCATTACATCCCCAGCAAAACTCTCAGCCTCACTCGTCACCCCCTTTACTCACCTTCAGCTACTCACAGTTCCCTGGACCAGCCATGATTTCTCTTCTCTCTTGTCACTCTCCCTCAACCTGAAGTTCCCATCCTCTGTTTTAGTCTCTTTCTCAGTTCACTGTGTAGGTCAGCTTTTGTAGGAAGTCTGTGGTAGTCCCCTTTATTCCAACTAGGATACTGTATACTTTAAAAAGCATTTGTTCCAAAAGAAGCTTATTTGATATCCCAACTTCTTTGCTCTTAATAGCTCCTGAAGAGCAGGGATTCTGTTTTTCTTTTGTTTTGTTTTTCTGAATCAAGGCAAGGGCTCACTCTGTTGCCCAGACTGGAGTGCAGCAGCACGATTATGGCTCACAACAGCTTTCACCTTCTGGGTTCATGAAACAGCTTATAAATTTTGTGCTTTATAAATATTGCTCAAAAAAACAAAGGTGGCCGAGGAAGATGTCTTAGAAATCAATATCACAGCTGTGTTGCCGTTGTTACTTCCGTGAGGTCTTGGGAAATCACTTGGCCTTGATTGACTTTGTCTCTTTCACCTTTAGAGTGAGTGTTTGGTGAGGACAATCTACTTCCTAACTAAATGATGTTGCAGTGGTAACAAAAATTCTATCCAAGCTTTTACTTTGCAGTGTTTTAATGATGGACACATATAGTCATTTTTAATCATAAAGAAAAATTCAATAAATGGTTTTCTAACCAAAAATAGAAACACAAAACATGAATGCTTTGACAAAATTACAGACAATTCAGCATTGATAATAAGAAGTGGCTTATAAACCGGGCTCGGTGGCTCAGCCTGTAATCCCGCGCTTTGGGAGACTGAGGTGAGTGGACTGCCTGAGCCTGTGGGTTCAAGACCCGCCTGGGCAATTTGGCGAGACCTCATCTCTACAATAAATCAAAAAATTAGCTGGGCGTGGTAGCACACGCCTATAGTTCTAGCTACTTGGAAGGCTGAGGCGGAAGGATCGCCGGAGCCCAGCAGGTTGAGGCTGCAGTGGCCGGGAGCAGCCACTGCACTCCAGTCTGGGCGACAGAGTGAGACTCCAACTCAAAAAAAAAAAAAAAAAAAA
>CAUYQG010167417.1:0-17652 GCA_963574415.1 Tarsius wallacei
GCGAGACCTCATCTCTACAATAAATCAAAAAATTAGCCAGGTGTGGTAGCGCGCTCCTGTAGTTCCAGCTACTTGGAAGGCTGAGGCGGAAGGATCGCCGGAGCCCAGCAGGTCGAGGCTGTGGTGGCTGGGAGTGGCCACTGCACTCCAGTCTGGGTGACAGAGTGAGACTCCAACTCAAAAAAAAAAAAAAAAAAAAGAAAGAAATACACCCCATGACCACTCCCTGTGCTGTTTGTTTCACTATTTACAACCGCTTGTCCTTTGAAACCTTAATCTTCAATATTCATTCTCTAAGAACCACTTCCTGTCAGCTTGCACTATCTCGCTCCAAACATGCCCACATTTCACATCTTCAACACTCACTTCCTGGATGATTCTATTGTTCACAAATGATCAGCTGCTTTGTGCCTTCACTTCTTCACCAAGTTCAGATTTTCATCAGTTTCTTTATGACATTTCCTCTGACTCCTGTTCTCCGCAGCCCTTTTTGGGCTCTTGCTCTGCCAGAACCTAAGTTCAGATCGCTCTGCAAGCACTGCCCAATGTGTAGCCAGTTGCAATAGTCACGTCCCAGTGTTCAACAAGTACATGTGGCCAGTGGCTACCCTATTGCACAGCAAGGGTTATAGAACATTTTCATTATCATAAAAAGTCCTACTGGACTGCAATTCTTTATCGAAATAGTTGGCTTCTCTCTTCTACACCTTGGGGTGAAGAACACTTCTGGGTGAGACAGAACACCTATGTGGTTTGGTGCCCCTTGAAACGTCAGTACATTCAGTCTCAACAGTCTTTAAGGGTGCGTGGAGTTGTCTGCATTCCCTTCATCTTCTACCCATTCTGCTACCATTACAACATTTCAACTGTCTTCTCAATTCTTTCATCTCCTCATCTCCACCATCTTGGACATCTGTCCCTGCAGATGAACTTATCTTCTTTTCCCCCAAAATATCAATTAGATGAAAACTCTCTTAATCCCTTCTCTTTCATTTATAATCCTGTCGTTTTATGCTCATCCTTTACTTTTTCTTCCTGTTTAGTTTAAGGCTAATTCTACCCCCTGTGCTTATGATTAATTCATCAGTCAGCAAATATTTATTGAGCAGTTACTATATGCCCGACACAATTTTGAGTGCTAAGACTCATCTGTTAACAAAACAATGTCTCTGCCCTCATTCTAGTGTTGTCAGGTAGACAATAAACAAATATTTCCAATAGTGATACGTATAATGGAGAAAAATAAAACAGGTTGAGTATTAGGATATACCACAGTCAGTTGCTATTTTATACTGAATAGTCAAAAAAAGGCCTCACTGATCTGGAAACAGTTTCCTCTGACTCCCGTTCTCTGCAGTCCTTTCTGGGCTCTTGCTCTGCCAGAACCTAAGTCCAGATCGCTCTGCAAGCACTGCCCAATGTGCAGCCAGTCGCAATAGTCACATCCTAGTGTTCAACAAGTACATGTGGCCAGTGGCTACCCTGGTGGAAACAACTGGAAAAAAAAGTCAGGGAGTGAGCTGTGGGGCTGTTTGGTAGAAAATGATGAAACTTCTGACAGAGAGACTGTTAAGAGCAAAGATTCTGGAGCATGCATGGGCTCTGTCTGTTGGAAAGACAGCAAGGGGGCTCATGCGGGAGGAATAGACAGAGCAAAGGGTAACAGAGAGGAAGAAGTGGTTGGAACATGGCCAGATCCCAGGGCTGCTTTCTGGACACAATAGGGAGTAAGTGAGTAGAGAGGTATGGGAGGGTCTGAGCAAAGGAGGGACCTCATTTAACTTTATTTTTGAAGAAGTCATTTTGAGTGTTGGATTCTGAATAGACTACGGGACAAGGATGGAAGTAGGAAGGTCTGCTAGGAGGCTATTGCAATAATTCAGGTGTGGTGGTGAATTTAGGACCACTTGGATGGTAGTTTGGTCGGAGAGGCCGTGATGGAGGTAGAAAGAAGTGGTCTGACCATGGGTGAATTTTGAAATCAATCCATCGTTCCTTGTGACTGCAGGAAACTTGCTTCTTTGTATTCTCTTGTATTGCTAAATTATCATTGTTCACTGGCTAATTTCTCTTAGAAGAGAAATAAGCTTAAATCTCTATCTTAAAATTTAAGAGGGCTTTCTCTCAATCCTCAGTATCTCCATCTCCAGTAATTATTCCATTTCTTCTTCACAACTTTTGACACAATGCATCTTCTAAGTCTTCTAATCCCCTTCTCATCCCACTGAAAACCATCATTAATGATGAAGCTGGTTGGGCTGGAGAACTGGCACTGATGTGAATATTGCAAGATCGAATGGATTTTTCTGTTTGTGTATTTCTTGACCACACTGCGTCATCTGATACTTTAAAACTCTCACTTGTCTTGGCTTTCTTGACAATGCTCCCTACTAATTTTTCTCCTGCACATCTGACTCCTTCTGAAAGTTCCTCACAGTCTTCTCTTCTTCCACGCACCTCTTTTTTTGAGTCAGAGTCTCACTCTGTCACCCAGGTAGGAGTGCAGTGTCACACTGCTCATGGTCACCACAACCTTGACCTGCTAGGCTCAGGCAATCTTTCTGCCTCTGCCTTCCAAGTAGCCAGAACTACAGGCATGTACCACCATGCCCAGCTAATTTATTGATTTACTGTAGAGGTAAGGTCTCACCAGGTTGCCCTGGCTGGTCTCAAACCCACAGCCTCAGACAATCCTCTCATCTCAGCCTCCCAAAATGCTGGGATAATAGGCATGAGCCACCGCGCCTGGCTTCACTCACCTCTTAAATATGAGGATTCCCAAGACCCTGCCTTTAAGTTTCTAATCCTCTGCTCTTCTTTCCCTAGACGCCAATAGCTGCTATAAGAAATAGATGCCCAAATGATGATGTCTAAGATCAATGTCTATTTCTCACTCAATCAATACTAGGAAATAAATGTTCCTAATCTATAGTATTTTAGAATTGAAGTTCTCACTCAGGAGCCAAGATGCCAGATAGCTATCAGATACCAGAGTGAGGGTGATATAGACTATTGCAAAGGAACTTTTAAAGTAGATAATCTGAGTACAGTTTTCATGATTCTTAATACCCTTGCCAGACATTGAGAATACAAAAATTTGAAAGAGTGGAGAGAAAGGATTTTGTAAAATGCCTTTCAGGAAAACACCAGTCAGGTATGAGTTTCATCTCCCTCAAGGCAGCAGAGCTAACTTTCTTTGACTCTGGTGAGATAACATAGGCTTCAACATTCCCTGCAGTTGAGGGACCGTGCATACTGATGCCTGACTCATGTCCCCAAAAATGTAAATGGGTCTATGGCAAGGTAGAAGGCAAAAGGAAGAGAGAGCTATGTTTATGAAGAAACCATATTCCTGCCAGTAGTGGGCCAGAAATGGGTGAGTTTCCTGTGGACCTAATATGGTCTACGTGGTTGGGGCTATCTTAGGTCCTGCCAAAGAGGAGAGCCTAGGAGGAAGATATGCCCACAGACAGAGTTTGTATGCAAGAGGCTGTGAAGAAGCAGGGCCGACTTGTCAGCAACCAGCCACCAGAGGGCTGCGGCCTACACCATTGGTGGTGGAAGGACCCAACGACCAGAGAACAAGCCAGGTGTCAGCAACCAAGCCTGGAGTACGTGGGTGTCACTTCAGTTTTCTTTCACTAAGTTTTGTTAGTAGTGGCACAAGCTCACCTCTAAGAATGGGGAATGGAGGATTTGTTGCAGGTGAGAAAAGAAAGTGAGGCATGAGAGAGCAGTAAATAAGAGGTTTGATGAAGACTAAACACACCCAGCAGTACAAAAGGGAAGCCTGCAAACCGCAGCATCTTTCTAACCCAGTTAGTTCAAAAGCCAGGGTACAAGCTGAGACCTGAAGGGTATTTTTCCAACTGAAAGGGCATGCTCCCAACTTAACAGAACAGGCCCTGGCCACAGGGTCACATGAGAGCTCCTGCCCATGGACTCAGCTCTCATCCTAGGTCCCCAAAACCATCAGCACCCTGCATTCCAATTGAAGGGCTAAGACAAGATGTAAATGGTGGTCAGGGAAGTAAAAAGGAGGGTGGATGAGAACGCAACTGTACTATTTTGGGGCAACAGTAGACCTGCTGTCTTATCACATTCAAAAATGAGTTGACAGAAAAGAATAAAACAGCAACATGGGGCTTATGCATAAATTCTGCAATTAACAAGAAGAAACTAAACAAAAGAGCAAAGAAAGCTAAAGAGCACACTCAAAAACTAAAGAATCTTTAAATCAACAATTTACACTTTCAAGAAAATTTTAGAAACAAACAAAAACACTTGTCAAAAATGCAATAGAAGAAAATGTTCCTGAGATGAAGAAAGATTTTTCCATTTCTGGAAAGACATAAATGATAATTTTGTTTCTGGTTTGGGTGATTAAATTTTAGGGGTCCTCCCTCCCTCCCTGCCTCACTCTCTCCCTCCCTTTCCTTCTTTTCAGTCCTCCTTATTCTCCTTCCTCTTTCTCTTTCTTACTTCCTTTCTTTTATCCTCCATGGTGTTTGCATTTTAAAAATGAACATCTATTATTTTTATAATTTAAAAAGTCATTTTAATTAAAATACTGCTTAATGATATGCTATCATTACATGGCAAACTTTGAGTAACTACAGGTAGAGAAACCTAGAATTATCTACAGTTTTTATAAAGCCCTGACACTAGGAAACAATATTTTAATCACAATAACTGTTGGGGGTGGACTTGCACACATTCAATAGGTGATAAAAATGATATTCCAAAGGGGGAAGTCCATGCATTGTGCTAATTCAATCTTTGGAATTTTTTTTAAGTTGCAGCTCTTCCTTATTGTATATGCCAAAATATACAGATATTTTAAAGAATGAAATGCCAAAAAATATTTAGAGAAAAATATAGATGAATATCAATTTGATTTCCTGATAGAGAAGCCTCCACATAAATAAAAAGATTTGTAATTAGTCTAATAAAAATGTAAATTCTCATTCAGACTGAAACACTATAAACAACAAAAAAAGAGCCAGGAACAAACAGGGAAAAAATTACAAAAATATGTAGCAGACAGCGGGTTAGGGTCTTTAAATGTAAAAGGAGTTCTCGTTACTAATTAAATATATTTTAATATGGATAAGATAAATGTATATGCAATGAAATTTTTTAAAAATATAAAAGTATCTAAATAGAGTTCTTATTGATAAAAGAGATAAACAATGGGCAAAGAGCATAAACAAGGACTTAAAAGGAAGTTGTGTAAATGAACAGTGAAGTGCTTTATCTTTAATAATTAAAAAATCCAAATTAAATCCAAGCATATTCCACATTTTATCTGGATGGGGAGATCTATGATGACATCCAGGCCAAGACATGAGAAAGATCATGCCCTTACACTATTGGTTGAAATGTAAATAGGCAAAAACTTTCAAGAGAGCAATTGGCAATATATGTGAAGATCTTAAACATGTCCATATTCTTAGATCCAATGATTTAACTTCTAGAAATTTATCTTGAGAAAATAATCAGGGATGCAGTCAAAAATATAAAAATATGCCTGAAATACTACTTATAACTGCGAAATTTCAGAAATGACTTCAACGTTTAATAATAATGGACTGGCTTCAAAATAAAGACACATCTACTTAATAGATTACTCCACAGTCATTAATATTTTCAAGGAATAATTGACCATTGAAAATACTCAACATATAATGATAGGTGAAAATAGCAATATACAAAGTTATATTATAGTAGGACTGCAATTTTGTTTTACACACACACAGAAATTTTAATAATAGTCATTTCTGGGAAGGATGATTATATATGATTTACATTTTTTGTACTCATCTACATTTTCTACAAAGAATGTGTGCTTTCATCTCAGGATGGATGTCATTTATACAAAGCAATGGTTTTGGTATTGGGAGTGGACAGATCAGAGGGAAGATGGCCCGACTGCTACCTTCACAGGGTTTCTTTCTATACAGACGCACCAGAAGAGGGCACTTCAGCTTCTTCCCACTAGCAGAAAATCTGGATCACCTGGTAAGTATGGGACATTCCACGTCAGTGGGATTCACTTTTCCTGGTGGTCACATTCTTTTTCTGGGTCTCTGAAAAATTTCTCTAGAAGAAGGATATGTACTTTTGAGTGCCACCCTGCCCCCGCATGAGAATTTCTTCTAGTCACACTATTAACAAGCAATGTGTCAATGACTTGTGCTTGGTCAACCCTTTGCCCTGCTTCCACCCAGGCAGCTGCTGGAAATCAGGAGTACCTCTTCATCAGGAAAAGACTGAGACAGAATGTAAACCCACCTGATGGTTTTGCCTTATGTGCAACAAACAGGCCCATGCAAGTGGTCAAATTCACAACTACAACCTAGGATATTGACTCAGCTACCAACTAACTAACTGTAACTGAATCTTACTTTGCTTCCTAAGAAAAGAAAGTGCTATTCTTTATGGTACCGGTTAGGGGCAGCAGATATCTTGGCATGCTTTGTTGTCTAAAAGAAGCTTCCAATGTGGAGGTCATAAAGTTGCTAGGTATCATTATTTTATTCACCACATGACATGGTCTGGCAGTTCCAGCATGCGCCAGCTGATCGTTTTTGGAAGCCAAACATCTCACCTAGTAGAGTGCTTATAATTCCCTACAGAGCAAAGGTGAACCCAAGTAATATATTATCCTAAGTAATTATTGCACTCTGCATCAGCTGAGCCAATTTCATCATTATCTAAATATTACAAAGTCCTGGCCTTTTCTTTTGGTCTATCTTTCTGTCTCTCACATATGCCTAAGTAAGCTTTGTTTTGACTCCTTAAAATACCCTCAGGATGGGAATGCAAGTAAGAGAATGAGAGAAGATATCTATAAAATGGCTTTTGCAAGGGCCCCGAGATGCTAGTTTAAGAGGATGAAGTATACCCTGGTCTGTGGTAAAAAAAAAAAAAAACATTTGCTTTTCCTGATGCGTATAATTGCGGAGATACTCCATATATTCACATACAGCCTGAGAATTATGTCTATTTGAAAATAAACAACAGAAACATGCTCCGCTTTTGAGAATCTTTGAACCAATGTCTTTTGGTTTTGATCACATGCTTTTTTTTTTCAGTTTCCAGAAGCTTGTCATTGGATAAATAGTAGATGTGGAAACTGGACCATAGAGAGGTAGACTGGCCGGTAGCTTTCCAGTCAAGGACAGAGCCCAATGTGTAGTGGGGTCTCCCCAGTACCAGTCTGCCCTGATGGCTTGTCATGGAATGTTTGCTCATCTTTGTAAGGCTCTACAGAGTGGGACACAGGAAGTTCAGTTCAACCAGCAAAGCTTTTTAAGGAAGAAAAATATTGCCAGTAAGCAACATTTACTATATACCAGGCACATTCCATGTGCCTCACATGTATTAACTCACCTGTCCTCACGACAATTCTACCTATGAAGGAGGTGCTGTCATGATCACCATTTGCTAATGGGGGAACTAAGTCATTTGCCCAGTACCCTCCAGTCTGAAACTGGTGAATCCTGAATTGAACCTAGGCAGTCTGACTGCAGGACCCACATATTCAGCCACTACCTTTTCCCCATTGTCAAATGGTATTTTTTTCTCATTTCAGAACTCTGAGGTGCAGGGCCTGTGCCACCGGTCACGAGAAGGCCATGCCTGGCTGCACCCACCTGGATCATCAGTGGCCCCTCCAGCCCAGAGGCCACCAGCAGGGCCAGAGCGAACCGAGAGTTATTTAGGATGCTGTAGTTCTAGAAACTGCCTCTGCTGCAAGCCCAAGATCTGTTCTGAGGAGGACATTCCTTCTTGGGACGAGGACCCTTAGTGAGATCTGGCCTTCACATGCGTCCATCAGAAAAGCTAAGCTTTTCTTTGGGAGTCTGAATTGAAGGTTAGGGATGATTGCTCAGAGGGGGAATGTGTGAAATGGTAATCACTTTCATATGACACTCGAGAAATGTTATAATAAAGCTGAGTAAATTGGAGCATGAGTTAGCCGGTCCTTTGCCTAATGATGTCACCCACTTTGTGCTTCCTCCAGCCTGTGATTAATAAAAGAAGAAGGGTTATGACAGTAACTCACTCTAGTGGGCAGCAGTGACGTCAGCAGCAGCTGAGCAAACTGACTACATTTAGTCGTGCGTGTGTATGTGGGCATTTTTTTTTCCTGTGACTAACATGAAGCTAACAGCATCTAATAAAGCAAAAGCTCCTTGAAATTTGGGAAACTTATTGGGTGAACTCTTTTCTACTGGGAGTACCATTTTAATTATTCTCAGTTCATCGTTAAATGATGTTGGAGTTGGCCAAAATTACATTATTGGCTTTCTGCCCCTCTTTCATTAAGCGATCCGAAATTAACCCCTGGCCTTAGGGAGAGAGGTTTTCTGGAGCCTTTTCTCTTCTAATATAATGGTTTTTCCTTCATTCATCATTCTATCCCATCTTTTTTTTTTCTGGAGTAGGAGTCTCACTCCATCACCCAGGTTGGAGTGCAGTGGCACACTCGCTCACGGCCACCACAGCCTCGATCTGCTGGGCTCAGATGATCCTTCTGCCTTAGTCTTATGAGTAACTAGAACCATAGGCATGCATCATCATGCCTGGCTAATTTCTTTGATTTGTTGTAGAGACAAGGAGTTGCCAAGTTGCCCAGGCTGGTCTCGAACCCCTGGACTCGGGCAATCCTCTTGCTTCCACCTTCCAAAGGGCTGGGATTAAAGATGCGGGCCACCACACCTGGCTATATCCCATCTTTCAAGAGGAACTCAATGAGCCTTAAGAAAAGAGACTGTGGCCATAAGTTATTTTTTGAAAGTTTGAGACAGGTTGTAGAACTCAGGGATTCCAGTTTAAATGCCGTAAGAATATTGTGCTTGATTACAGTTTGCTTTTCCAACCTGATAAAGAGTGACAGAAGTCCTGCTTGCTATTTCACTTTTGCAAACTTGACCTTCCTAAAATTAGAAGGGGCACCTGGGAATATTTGCTAACCTAGCTGAGCTACTGCCAGTGTCTCTGGGAGTACACAGTGCCCGTGAACAGTGGTGCTCGATCGTGCCGATCTGGACGTGTCTCGGAGCTGCTCTCACACAAGGGGCAGAACCTTTGGACTCTTTCTGCCAGGACATGAGGGAGGTAACAATTCACAGATAAAAAAAAATAAAATACATGCAGGACTGACCCCAGGCTTTTCGGTGGGGCTTTTCCTCTCTGAAGCTACACTGTAGGAACAGCTTGTGGAGAGACCTTTGTAGGTAGGCAAAGCTGGATTCTAATCAAGATCTGTGCTCTCTTATCAGTCCAATGGAATCTAGGTCCTAAACCTCTATATCTTCAAGTCAGAAAAATGGAACTTATTGCCCGAGGGGATCCAGGTGAGGAAAATGATGACTACAGTCTGTTATATTCCTTGGGGAGTATTTTTCAATAATCTTCTGGGGCAACAGGAAGATCAATTGTTGTAACAGATGTTTCCTGATTGGGTTAGAACTGAGTTATGATAAACGATTTGGAAATGTACACTGGTTCAGAAGTACTTTGAGGGCATATTTACTCAGTTTGAGTTTTTTGTTTGTGGTTTTTTGGTGTTGCTGTTAGTATATGTTTTTCTATGGAGGTTGTAAATGAGTATTTTTCTCAGTATTGATTTTTTTTACATGTACTAAATGCTTACTTCTTGGGTAGAATCCAGGCATTTCTGAATCATTTTGAAGTTGATTGAGGCCTTTGGTTTTAAAATGACCATCTACCTGAGGAGACTGTGATTCACATGTTGGAGAAGATGACACGGCGTCGGAGTGTCTAAGACATTCCTCCATGGCTCTCCACATCTTAAAATGATCTCTGACCAACTGTCTCTTTTTCTGGATGACCCAGGTCACTTGGGACCTAAGGAATGGGCTAAGGAATCTGGCTGTCACCGTCTGGACAACAGCATCTCACATCTAAGCTAGTTTGATCCAGACAACTTCCCTTGTGCGTGTTTCACCAACACTTGTTGAATTATTATTACTGTTTTCCGTGAGGTGGAATCCTTCTCAATGGTTTCCCCAGTTCTCACTGGACAGTAACACCTGGAGGGGCATGGCCTTCCTTTAATAGCCGTACCATTTCCTTTTACAAAGGAAGTTTGGATAAATATAACGTTCCTTGCAACAAGCATTAGGATTTACCAAAGCACACTGTTTTATCTCTTTGGATATTGATTGTATGCCATTTCCCTAAGGTATTAAACAAATAAAATCAAGCTACATCATATTTGCTTGCTCTAGGAGAAAGGCATGGTAATCTCACTTTTGTGAATCTGACTTCAGGGAATTCTCTATTGTGTGGATTTATCTGATACTGAATTGCTAAAATGAACAACTCAATTCTTCATTTGCTCTTTTGCATGAGTCTCTTGCACTCCTAACACCTTGGGTGAGGGCCAGCTCACCTCGTTTTGTTGCTGGTCACCAAGTTTCTGCTTTGGGTTAGAGCAAAAAGCCAGCAGGAAAAAGTATTGAAGCCATAGGGGAAAGTTGGATGGAATAATGTTGCCTGAGAGGAACACTGTAGCTATAGTCTCCAGCAATCAGAAGACACAGATGCAAGAGGACGCAGAACCCCTTGAATTATTACCTTGTATAAGTACAATATTTTTTCTTGGTTTTCAAGGCCTCTTTAGAGCATGGATGGGAAGGGAATCAGGTAAAACTTTAAAATTATAACTCTAAATCAGGGTATCTCATCTGCCTAACAATTAACATTTGGGGCCAGAAAATTTTCTTGTTGGGAGGGGGGTCTTGTGTATTGGAGAATGTGAAGCCGCATCCCTGGCCTCTACCCACTAGAGGCCAGTAGCACCTCCTTCCCAGTTATGACAACCAAAAAATGACTTCAAACATTGCCAGACGTTCCCTAGGGAGCAAAATCACCCCAGCTGAGAGCCACCGCTCTAGAATGAAGTACCACAGTTTACTTACTGTTTTTTTTTTTCTTCCTTCATCTTTCCCTAATTGTTTTAGTTCTAGCATCTGGGTTCCCTTGGTTCAGACAACGGCATTTCCAAATACTCTGAAAACAGAGCGCTCTTACATAGCAGAGAAGGCCTTGTGGGATATTCCGGAGGTTCTGAAAGAAATGTGAGGTTTAGGAATCACATTGGATTAACTATTTCTGACCCTGTTGTTTTCAGTGAATTTCAGGGCAATTTTAATGTTTCTGTCTCCCTTTTGTTTAGAACTGCTCATTCACTGATTTAACTTAAAAGTAGAAAACAGCTTCCCAGTTCAATTTTAAATGTGAAATGCTGATCCTTCTTCATCCCAAATCTTCCTACCTAACATTCAGCCCAAGCTGTGTGCAGGCTGCGACTGTCCAAAGAACAGGCAGGGTTTGCCAACCCCGTATTCAATTTAAATCATTCGCTGAGACCCTTAATCACAGACTCCCGCGATCTCAGTGCGGCAAATATCACTCTGGATCCTGCCCACGTTTTCTGGATTCCAAGCTGCCTCTCGAGGGAGTCACCACTCACCAACGAGGCCAGGTTTTCCTGTCTGAGCCCCAGAATACCACGTCAGCAGCTGAGAACACCTCGAGTCCTTTTGATTTCTCTCCATAGTCACGTTTTAGGTTCAGTTTCCCAGACGGGATGAACCAGAAATCATGCTTTTTTGGAAACAGATAAAAAATTTTTTTTTTCCGTAGGAAGGAACTAAGACTCGTCAGCGGTCTTGCCCATGCTTCTGAACCCCTAGCCCTGTGTCATTTCAGCTGAATCAGAGGACAACTTCCCAGTCACCTGTTTGGGGCGTTCGTGTCTCCTGGCTTGTGTTTTTGACCGAATTGCAGCAATCTGCGAGCAGCAGCTAAAATAACAGAGCCATGAAAAAAAATGGCCCCCTTTTCTGGGCCTGTCTCCTTGTTCCAGGAGTAAGTGAGGAAAGAGACCAATTAATAGCCTGGATGAAAGCTGAAGGACATACGGTTTGCTTGAGAAGAAAAGTGAACATTCTTGCTTCTTCATCTATGCCAACTCTGAACGGGGACAGCTGCTGCCATGGGTAAACACCACCCTAGGGTGATCCTTGTCTCTAAGGTGCATGTCACCGCGAGCCACAGGCCGGCACACGAACGCGGGCCTCTCCCCCCGCACCCCCCACTCGCACCACTGAGCTCTTATCCTCAAACGAACTTTGTTTTTTGACCAGCTCACTAATTGTGATTGAAAACACCAGCTCCCCAGCAATGCACAAGCATTGGAGTTAGCAGCAGCAAGACGGGCCCTAATTGCTCCATTTACATAAAAGTAGAAACATACAACTTCTAAATATAAATCTCTGGCACATCGTTCCTTTTGCAATTACAGTAAAATAAGGTACCACAGTTTCCCTCCCGGCTCCTTCTCGCAGCAAGCTGCTCCACCGGGTTCGCTAGTGGCTGCTGCTCGGCGAGAACCGAGCCATGCAAATGCTCCAGCGTGGAGTCGGAGGTTTGCGAAGTAGCCAGTAAATCAGGCCGCCTCCACTAGGTGAATGCGCGGTGGCAGCGGGCCACTCTGCCAGCGCGGTGGCTGGTAGGACCGAACTCCCCACTCAGCCAGGGGCAGCGGCCGGTGCGTGAACGCGCCCGCCCGCCCACTGGCCTGTGTCCGCGGGGACCCGCCGGCCCCACCGCAGGCCCCGGCCCTTGACATTGGCTGTGGTTTCAGTCCCTGGCACTGAGGGCTGGGTTCAGAGATTCCCAGCTGCACTCCCTGAACAGTGATTTTTTTTTTTCTTTTTTCCTCCTCCCTCCCTGAATTCTTTAGCTGCCAAAAAGGGGGAAAAATCAAGAGCTGCTCTTAAAAGAAGTTGCCCTTGCTGGTGCTCAGGGTAAAAATAGAGGCGGCCGCGCAGCACGGCTTGGCCCTGACTCCAGGCGTCCCGCGAGCTGGGCTCAGCAGCGGCGCGTTCCGGCGTGATCCCTGGGAGCTGCCAGCAGGTGTTGCTCAAGGTACAGTAGCAGGGCCGAGAAGCCGGGACCCGAAGGGCCTGGGGTGTGGGAAGCTCTGGGGGAGGGGGCAGGAAGTGAAAGAGAAACCAAGCCGAGGCAGGAGAAGGAGATCCTTGTCAGGACTGGGCTGACCAGCTCGATGCCCTGGGACCTTGAGTTCCGAAGGGAGAAGCCCATTCCCAGTCCAGAATATTCCGCCGAAGCGATTTCAACCTGTCTGCTCCCTCCACCCCCCCCATCTTGATTTCCACTGAGGGAGGAAGCATCTCCACTGGCCTGGCAGGTGGGCACTTTGGTGGCATCAGATGGCCAACGGAGTTTTAGAGGCACACTCTTGGGGCCTCCCCCCTAGGCACGGTGCTGCAGGTTCCTGTGACATAGATGTCGAAGAGGAGCCACCAGGCTTCTCAGAAACAGTGTCACGGATCATTTTTCTGACCGTGAGCTTGACCCTGGGGGTTAATGTTATGGATCCCATTTTATAGATGGGAACACTGAGGCCTGAGTTTACATGGGGAGTGTGCAGTGGAACCAGGGTCTAGTCTAACCTGGGTTTGCTTTGTGCCCTCCACACGACTTTGGGCAACATGGGGTGGTTTCTTCAGGACACCAGGGTTCATGTGTGGGACGGGGTGGGGGGGGGGGGGGTGAGCTTAGATGTCCTGAAGATCATTACTCTTCACTAATTCTCAGCAGACAGGGGGGGAAAGTTCCCTTCTTAGAAAGGGTTTGGGTTCAGCCCCTGCTAAACTGAGGGGCAGGTTTGAAGTTCACCATCACTGGTTCTATTTCTTTGCCACTCAGGTTCCTTCTCTTCCAGTACAACCTAATAATTTGATTTCCTATTTCACTTCTGCATATTCAGTTCTTAGAATGCTCCTCTCCCCCTCCCCCACAGGCAGCTCAGCACCCACACTTTCTCCATGTCTAGCCGGGAGAGACCCTCTTGCACAGAAAATTTCTGGTGTCCTAAGGGAACCTGCTTAAGCCACACATCAGGAGGCCAGAGCCTCTATATTTTGCTTGTGGGCACAGTGAAAAGTTTATTTTATGCATGTTAAATCCTGCATACAAAACAACATATCTGGTCATATGGCTCTCATTAGCTCCCAATTTTGCACATTTTATCCAACTTGTCATGAGAACCTGGCTTATGCTTCAACTATACTCCTTCAAACAAGCCTTCACCATTCTTGTCTGAGGAGTTCCCCTCCTGTATTATTTACCAGACTTGCCAGCACCCCTCCTCACCGGCCAAAAGCCTGACCAACTTTACTCCTGTTTCAAGGAGTGCTCACTTCTTTCATTAATCTCATGTTATATTTGTAACAACTTAGAAATCATACGAGTTGAAGTTTGGGGGGAAAGAATGAATTATGCATGAGAGTTTATTTTTTTGCTAGTTAGGATGGGATTCTAAAGACCTGGGAAGGATACGTATGAAGTTCACTTGCAGAGAATGACTATTTCCAAAGTTCTTGGTGATAAATGATTTATGAAGTAGGCATTCCATTTCAAGATGTAAAATAATAGTGCAAGTCAGGGGAGGGGAGACCATCATCATATGGGTATACAGATTTTCCTATTTTTTCTCAATGAAAATCGCTTACTTAAAAAAAATAAAATTATGATTCCTATAAAGAACACCACCAATTCTCTTCCCTGTACAAAATAATAAAATACTTTGTAAATAGAGGCAACTTCATGAAGTAACAGATGTTTTATGTAAAGACATAAAATTGAACCCGAATATAACAAGACATGTGTGTGAGTAGTAAAAGTTGAAAGTTGGACACACTCATTGAGATGTATCTGTTCAAGTCCAATATTTTTCTAGGTAGACTACTTGTAGCCAGAGCCAGGGGTTTCACTGGCTCAGTGCATCACCCAGTAGTGTCTCAGAAGCCAGAAAGGCTTTCCATTAGATAATGAATTATGAAATGTCTCACACTGGAAAAACAAGTCATCCACTGATGTCATGCTGATTCTAACCAATCCCAAACAAAGCCCCAGCCCTCCTCTGTTTGACTGGTACCAATGTGAGTGTACAAATAAGTAGTACAGTATAAAACTTCACAGTGCCAATACCATGAAGAGGAGCTCAGACAGCTCTTACCACATGATACAAGAGCCAGAGCCGGCTGGTGGAAGAGTGGGGACCAGAAAGGTAATGCTTAATTTTTAACTCTTACTTCTGTGTTCTTGACACATTCAGTCAGGATGGCTAGAAAGAATTTTACAATTAATTGGCACTTCCATGTACACTGTGATTTGTACCTTTTTATATTATTCAGGCAGGTTAATACAACTTTTAATAGTCCTAGAGCATGCAAATAGATTATGTGTTTATACAACCCACTCAGCACATATATACGAGTACATATGCCAAAGAAAAGCTATTTTTGAGAGTTACTTTCGCAAACAGTAAATTCAGGGAACACACACATACTCACATGCAGAGAGAATCCAAATATTGATAAGTTGCACTTATCTAAATGCTACTATTAGGACTCTTGAGTTGTTTGGAGTCATTAAACTTTTAGTTCTATTTCAGACTCTCTTGTAAAACTTAATTGGCCTTTGTGACTCCAAATAGGTGGATGATGTTAAGTATTATAGTACAAAGATGTTTTATTAAGCCATTAAAATGCAAATACCCCACCTCCCCCCTTCTCTTTTACCACCCCCCACTAAAAAAATATGAGGCTTTTAAGGCAATGTTGACAAAGTTTTAACAATAATAGCAGAGTAATTGATGTGACTGGAGCTGAAACCTCAAAGGTGTTAGGTGACTTGTAACAGAGAAAGTCTTGCAAATAGTTCTTTTGGCAAGGGGGACAATGTATACAATTCAGAAAAGCATTGTTACCTGTGCAAACTGTAATTTTAACATAAGGGTCACAATTCTCTTGCCGGCTTTCCCTTGCACTCAGGTGTTATGCTTGTAATAATGATATTTACGAACTCTTTCCACCCAAACCGAATTGCTTGACTATAATGCTCTGAACACACTAGGTGTCAGATATAAGCTGACTGTATCTTCAGAAACCAAGAGGGCTTATGTGTGGGAAAGCAACCGAGAGGGAGGGAAGGCTTTCACAGATGGACCCCTTAAAGATACTTCTGCAAGATAAAAGCAATAAGACAGAAAATGAAAAAAAGGGGGGGGGAGGAGAATTTTTTTAAAAGCCTAAGAAAGGCATTGTTTAAAAATGCACATTTTTCTTTTTCTGTGAACACTAAAATCCATGATGATTTCATTTGTGCTGTTCCTTTGAGGGGAAAAGAAGCAGTCGAGGAGGCTGTCTGTGAGTGCACTCATCAGGACAGGATGGGGGCAAGCTGGAAAAACTAGCACATGACAAAAAAAATAATTTGCCAATATATTTTAGAGATTCTCTTCCCATAGGGCCAGTTATTCAAGTCATACGAGTGCACTCTTTTAATAAAAGAATGTGGGAAAGGCCAAGAGAATTGTGCATGTTATCTGTGAAGTCAGGGCCAGCGATGGGAGGCTGTAATTTGTGAGAGTTTATGTGTCCCGGGCAGAAGGGGATGGCTGAAGAGGACGGGGGAAGGCACTTCATGGGACACGGGCATGTGATGGGCTGCCTGCCCTTCAGGTCTTTCAATGCCCTGCTGCATTTCGCAGTTGGGAAGAGTCGAGTGTATTATATGACCCCAGACAAAAGTTCCATTGCACTCTCCTCAGATCGCCTGCCAGTGTTGACGACCCTGGACATTTAAATATGAATGAATGGGGAAAGGACGTCTCCTCGAGATCCCTTCGGGCCAGAACAATCTACTGGCCCCAGCAGCTCATTTGCCCCGGGGCCCCTCTTCCCAGACCTCCCCTACCCGTCAGCCAGCCGGACTTCCCGGCTCCCTCAGCCCCCACGTCCCAGCCAGGTGGGCGTTTTGTCACCTGGGGCAGTGGCTCAGCAGGGTTGAGGGGCGATGGGGTCCGACTTTTTCAATCAAGTCATCCCTGTGGATTGAGATTCTGTCTTTGTTTGGGGTTTTCTTCCCTCCCTCCAAAACAAACAAACAAACAAAAAGGTGAAGCCAGGAGACTGGGCAGAGGAGGGAAAAAAAGTGCACAAAATTAGGAGAATGTATTTTAGAAGGGAAAGTAGAACCCCCGAGAATGGTGATATTTGAAGAGAGGTGTCTGTGAGAGAGCTACGAGCAGAAGGAGAGCAGCCTGTCAGAAAACGGGCTGTCCCTCCCCTCCCTAATCACAGCCTTTACTCACAGACTAACTCCCTCCCTCTTCATTCACTCACTCACTTAGGGCCAATCCGTGTTCTCTCTCTCTCTCTCTCTCTCTCTCTCTCTCTCTCTCTCCCTCTCTCCCTCTCTCCCTCTCCCCCCTCTCCCTTTCCTTCTCCCTCCCTCCCTCTCTCCCTCTCCCCCCTTCTTTCCCTCTCTCTTCTCTCCCCCTCTCCCCTGTTCTCCAAGCACCCGAAACTGCCCTGCTTTCATTCGGCTGCTCAGATCTGGCTTCCCAGGCAGGGCAAAAGAGCCCCTCACAGACTAACTCCCTCCCTCTTCATTCACTCAATCAATTAGGGCCAATCAGTGTTCTCTCTCTCTCTCTCTCTCTCTCTCTCTCTCTCTCTCTCTCTCTCTCTCTCTCTCCCTCTCTCCCTCTCTCCCTCTCCCCCCTCTCCCTTTCCTTCT